>JAOUQZ010000012.1:4719041-4736790 GCA_028564935.1 Neosilurus hyrtlii | reverse complement strand
AGAGAGAGAGAGAGAGAGAGAGATTTTTGTGTAATTCAGTCCTGGGTGTTGAGGAGCCTGATGGCTTGAGGAAAGAATCTGTTACACAGTCTCAGGTTGTGAGGGCCCGAATGCTCTGGTACCTCTTTCCAAATGGCACAAGGGTGAAGAGTGTGTGTGAGGGGTGTGTGGGTGATCCACAAAGCTGTTAGCTTTGTGAATGCAGCGTGCAGTGTAAATGTTCGTGATAGAGGGAAATACGATACAATTGTATTGTTCAGTACATTTTCACCAAAAAACTATTTTAGTATATAGTACTTTAGTATTTTAGTATAGAGTATAAAGTATTTTTTTTACTTCTTTTTATTAGGAGCCCTTTTAGACCAAAGTGGTGGTGTATAACCTTCACTGCACACTACTGTATATATTCCAAAACCCAGTCATGTTAAATATACTGGTCTCATATTATACTTAATATAGGTTCATATTTACATTCATTAATCAGAATTTATTAATAAAGTTTATAATGAAATATAATTCTTATCTCACCTTTTTCCCCCAAGTGAAACTATAATGTTTCTTCATGAGATATTTCACCAAGGCCTGAAAGCAAGAATTGTCAACTGGCCTAGATTAGTTTTAGGTAAGTGCTATTTGCTGGGGGTTTTTTTGAGTGTGAGAGTAGTCAGAGTGTAAGAGTGTGTGAAGTGTGTGAGAGTGTGTGAGTGAGTGAAAGAGTGAGTGTGTCTGAGTGTGTGAGAGTGTGTGTGAGTGTGTGTGAGTGAGCGAGAGTGTGTGACTGAGTAAGACTGCGAGAGTGTGTGTGAGAGAGAGTGAGAGTATGCGAGTGAGTAAGAGTGTGTGAAAGTGTGGGAGAGTGTATGTGTAAGCGAGTGAGAGTTTAAGACTTTGTGAGAGTCTGTGAGAATGTGAGTGTGTAAGAGTGTGTGTGAGTGTGTGAGTGAGAGAGAGTGAGGGTATGTGAGAGTGTGTGAGTGTGTGAGAATGTGACTGTGTGAGAGTGTGTGTGAGTGTGTAAGTGAGAGAGAGTGAGGGTATGTGAGAGTGTGTGAGTGAGCTCCTTTAAACCGGAAACCTTTTTTTTTTTTTTGATTGGTAGTAAATTTTTCTGCCACAGCAGTGAATGAATAATAAATGAAGGCGAAAATACTGACATTCTTCCAAATTTTTGGCACACTTTAGCCGACCTCTTTGATATATTGCTGCCGATGTTAAACATCTACCAAGAATACGTACGGAACCACCAGTACAGTCTTCAGGTTCTAGCTAACTGCAAGCAGAACCGGGACTTTGACAAGCTACTGAAACAGTACGAGTCCAATGCTGCCTGTGAGGGCCGAATGCTGGAGACGTTTCTGACCTACCCGATGTTTCAGGTGCACATCTTTAATGTGTGTTGGTTAAAAGAGACAAATTGTGATGAAGTAAGATTTAACTTACATTTTTTTACCTTTTAGACGTCACTATCAAATCTCACTGTGTTCCAGATTCCTCGATATATCATCACTCTGCACGAGTTGCTTGCCCATACTCCCCATGAGCACGTAGAACGCAAGAGTCTGGTTTTTGCCAAGTCCAAACTGGAGGAGTTGTCCAAGTATGCAAAATAATGCTCCATAATTATTATAATCAGAGTTTTATATTGAATTTTTATTTATTTAGTAATTAATTTTATTTATTTAAAAATATTTTTTTTACTTAACTATTAAGGCACTTCCTGGCCAAAAAAATACTCAAATATTTTGTTGAAGCTCATTTATCCTTGAACACAGCATGTAATCTCTTAGCATTGTTGCTCCAGTTGGTCAGGTCAAGGCTCAGCAACATTATTGTATCAATTAAATGAAGTCAGCTGATGAGCTGAATGTACTGAATGAGCAGGTTATCACATCAATGGACTTTTTCTTCCCTGATGGCACGGATATGAAAGGGGGACTGAAATATTGAAAGAGTGGTTCAGGGAGCATGAGGAATTTTCACATATGTGGTCCTGACCTTAACCCTATTAGGAGTATTTGGATGTGATAGAGAAGATTTTATGGAGTGGTTCAGTTTTTCACTCATCAATTCAAGATGTTGGAGAAAAACTAACCCATTTATGTGATGGCTATAACTGTTTTGATGTAACTTAAATTTGTAATTTGGGGATTACACACTGTAGTCAAGGGTTTACACTGGGGCACGATATCTGCGATCTCCGCGCTTAAAAAAAGAGTGGAGCTCTATAATTTATGAGCACACTTTGAGCACGATCGAGGAATAAAAGGAGACAGCTTGCATCCAGAAGAACTTAAAAGAATCGAGTTGCCAAGTTCATCAAGATTCCCTATGATGGTGCATCAAGGTTTGTTACACTCTGGTAAGGTCCGTTAAGGTCTGTTTGTCTGTACTTTATCTCGAGTGGTGTCAAATCGTAAAACAGTGTAATAATCGTCGCAAACATTCTGACAGTCAAAAATTTTTGCCACAGTCAGTGTGATCATCACGATTTTACCAAGTTCACTCAAGATCATCACGATTCCACCAAATTCCCTCAACATCATCATGATTCCACCAAGTTCCCTCAAGATTATCACGATTCCACCAAGTTCCCTCAGGATCATCACAATTCCACGAAGTTCACTCAAGATAATCACGATTCCACTAAGTTCCCTCAAGATCATCACAAATCCCATGACCCCCATGCTCATCATGATGCTCTCAAATTGTGGAGACATTGTGCCCCATTGTAAACCCAGGGTAAAGGCAGAACAAAAATGTTTAGATTACAAAAATTAAAAGAAATCTTTTTTTGCAATTTTCTTTCTTTTGGGGGGGGGGGGGGGGGGGGGGGGGGGGTGTTGTTGCAGGCTGTGTGTTTTGTTTAGTTATGAAGCCAAATGTTTTTGTGGGTTCATTTTCAGAATGATGCATGATGAAGTGAGTGACACCGAGAACATTCGTAAGAATCTCGCCATTGAGCGCATGATTGTAGAGGGCTGCGACATTCTCTTGGACACCAGCCAGACCTTTGTGCGGCAAGGTGAGTCACACCAATCGGCGACTGTCTTCTAAGTGAAAAAAAAATCATTTATAAATTCATTTTTTTTAAAAAGTCATTTATATTCTCCGTCGTAAAATGTAGTCATTTAAGTCTCAGTCACCAGGAAAAGTGGTGTAATTTTTTTAAATTAGATAAGATTCTATTCTAGTTCCTCCTTCTCCTCAATAAGCTAGCCTTCTCTTTCAGGCTCCCTGATTCAGCTGCCTTCAGTGGAGAGAGGCAAACTGAGCAAAGTGCGCCTGGGTACACTGTCACTGCGCAAAGAGGGTGAGCGCCAATGTTTTCTCTTCACCAAACACCTCCTGATCTGTACCCGCACCTCCAGCGGCAAACTGCATTTGCTCAAAGTGAGTAACTCATGCCCACATTGCTGCAGCCGGATTACTGGGGAAGGGGGGCAGGTTAAAAGCATAGTATGTATTGTGATATTAAAAATAGCCTTTTTTTATTTATAGCAAGGAGGCACCCTGTCTCTCATAGAATGTACACTCATTGAAGAGCTAGACGCCAGTGATGAAGACTGTAAGTAATCAGACTTCCCTAAGAGTTTATTATATAAAATATACTAGTATATATCCCTTATTCTTGTTACTGTGATTGCTTTGGAAGGAAATGACATAAGATCACCAAATTTGATGTACGGGTCCCCCAGGTGCGAATAGGGTCAGATGATATATGGGTCACCCTGACCTTATTTCAACGTCACTTTTTCTATATTTGGCTTGTCAAGGATTGTTAGTATGATGACTGTGGAAGGAAATGACATAGGGTCACCAAATTTGGTTGGTGGGTTCCCCTCTGGAAAGTCTCGGTTGGGATTGTATATGGGTGCCCTTGACCTTGTTTCAAGTTCACAGCAGTCAATTCAGGGAATTTTTTTATATTCGGCTTGTCAAGGCCTGCTGGTGTGATAAAAGTGAAAGGAAATGTTTTGGGATCACCAAATTTGTTGCAAGGGTTCTCCTCAGCAAAGTCTTGGATGGGATTGTATATGGATCTCCTTGACCTTGTTTCAAGGTCACGACAGTCAACTTAGTGAATTTTTTTATATTTCAATAATATTATATATGTATATATAAATGTGGGTCATTCTCTGAAACTGGTACCATAAAGAGTGCTATTGAAAATCCCCACAAATCAATGTAGCCCATTTTATTTCTCTCTATATTCACCATAAATTCATGAACCATTGTTACAGAGACAGTGAGAGAACCACTTCATGCACATAACTGCACTTTTATTACTAACAAACAGGAATTAAATATGTATGGAGCACCAAATTCATATTCAAATTTATTGACGTATGGACACCAATTTCATCCTAATTTTTTGGTGAATAAATTAATTAGTGCTTGACTACGTCTGAAATAAACACTTCAGGAGGAATTCAATTGTACAGTGAATGTTATATCATGGAAGCTCACCCCTCACAGAAAAAATGGGTCCACAAAATAAGAAAAACAGGAATTTCTACTTTGGATTTAAATTTTAATGCAAGATCTTTATTGCAACCCTTCTATTTACTCTACGAATTGATACTTTGGCGATAGCATTGCATGAAATCCACAATTTACGTCCACACATTGCAAAAAAATGTCAATATTTTTTTCCTGCTGGATGGATCCAAATTGTGTATTTTTTATTCTGTGCAAGTCTAAGTAGTGGTGTATGAGCCTTTTTTTTTACTTATTACTGTTTTACTATATTATTTGTTATTTAATGTGTTATGTTATTGGTGCCTGTTGTCATGCAAGTCAGCAATACAGTACATAACAGCCAATCAGCATCAACTCAGGCACGGACATGAGACAACCATCCGAGTCATATTTTGTGCCTATGGGGCTCTGCTTAACTTAACTAAAATACTTTTACTTTGGTAGTATAAAAAAATAGTGTCACGTTTTGTGAAGCTCCAGTTTGGCTCTTGAGTTCTACTGTAAACCTTCTTTGGGATACTTTATAAAGGTGTAATAAATAAAACCATTAATAGGTAATTGAATAACCAACTTTTTGATTTTTAGATACTGCTGCAGGTCAGAGCTTTAGTCATTTAGAGTTTAAGCTGCTGGTTGAGCCAGTTGATGGGCTGTCCTTCTCAGTAATATTACTGGCACCGTCTCGCCAAGAGAAAGCAGCCTGGACTAGCGACATAAGTCAGGTAAGCCTCTGGCCTCTGCATCTACTACTTTACTTAATTCTGAGTTCAAAACACAATAAAAAGGTAATTGTTACTAAATATAAACCACAGTAATTCATCAAAGTCTTGCTTATTATACACACACACACACACACACACACACACACATACAGTGTACATAGCATAACAAAACAAAGCAAAATATATATACATATATCAGAGGCTGAATCAACTCCTTTTATTAAGCACGTCAAATCGAATCTTTCTTTCCATCCCGCAATAAATGCCATGCCAGTTTTTTAGCAAACCGCGATATCTCCTCTCAGCCAATCAGTAATTAAGTTCAAATTGGCTTACCTGGACGAAAATATATTATCGCCAAAAATACATTCTTCAAAGCATAATCTTTCACATGACCAAGTTCAAATATCCATAAACAAAATCTATCCATGCTAAAATACTTATTTAAAAAATGGTTTAGTGTCCAAGTTGTTGTAAAACAATAGAAATATCCACTTATTTTGTCGATTTTCAAACCGCTTTTGTGATTGCTCAGGGTATTTCCTTATTATTCATATTCACTGCCAGAATACTCTCCCTACTTACAGAATGCGAGAAAGATCATATAACGGTAAACAAATGAGAAGCCTCAAAACTTCTCCTCATGTCTCCTTTAAAGATGACTCGGTTTGAATAGGTTTGAATTGGTCGAAAGCCGGATTCATTTAGTGTATAAACTGGTTCTGTAACTGTAATTGCTATTTTCTCAAAAGTAGCATTTCCTAATTATCGACATACCGACATAATTTTGGAGCAGATTACATTCTCTTTCAAAACATATCAATTTCTCAGTATGTCAAATTATTGAATTAATCTGTATTATGCTGGAGTGGGTCACATTTATTTGTGGAAGTATGAGGAGTGGTTCATTTCGGTTATTTATTTGCTAATAGTAGTAATTTTATGGGGGGCCTAAATTAATTCCTTGAAAGTTGTAAATAATGCAGACATTGCAGATGAGGAGTGAGGTACTCCGGTACACTGTACACCCCTGCCTAACTAACTTTGACATGAAATTGATCACTTGTAGATTTTTTTATAATCCTGTTTTTATTCTTTATTTATAGTGCTTTAGTCTTAGAGTAGTTTTTCATGTGTAAAAAGAGTTTTTCATTCTGTTTGTATTCTTAGTTTTGCTTAATGGATTGATTGCGATTTAACAAAAAAAACTGGATATATAGCATTTTGAAAAAATACTTTTGTGTTGCTGCTAGTTTTAAATACCACATTCTAGGTTTGAATATTTTAGTTGAGAGTGTTAAAACCAATTTAAATAAAGTATTAATACAAACAACAAAGGTGTTGTCAAGATACTGGGCAGTGGGTAGAAAAATCTAACTTTTCTTGAAACAATAGAAATGGATTTATGGCACTATATATTAGGGTGATCCTTATATAGGGCAAATAAAGTTAAGGTTTGTTTTTCTCTGACCCTGTAAAAATGTTCCAACATATAAAAAAATGAGTACATTCCAAATTTAAAGAATTTTGGTTAAACAAGCTCGGTGAAGTTCATATAATGAATCTGATAGGTATACATACTTTGCTTATGAAAAAGACTGAGGTGTTTACTAACACAGTCTTAGCAGTCTTTATTAACTGCTACAAATTATTAAATTTTACAAATTTTTATAAATTATTACACTGATTTTATTAATTTTTATTGTTATTAATTGTTATTGTTACTAATTTGATTAATTATTATATTTATATACATCAGTTTAACAAGATGTTTGTGTGAAGAGATGGATATTTCACTGATAAAATATGTTTTATAATAAGTTGTTTTATTAAACTTTTGCAAAATTACAAAATGTTACAAATATCATAAATTTAAGTCTCAAGAACAAATGAATACACATGTAAGGAACTTTGTTTTACACAACAAAAATGTTTGTACTTGAAGCATTTTGTATTGTGTGCTTCCTGAAATCTGAAACCTTTTTCCGGTGTTCTGCAACGACCTGTACTAAGTACTTGAGTTGTTCTTCATCCTTGGTAAGGAGATGATAAAATATGAAAACTTCATATATATATATATATATATATATATATATATATATATATATATAATTTTTTTGGTCTGTTATGTACATGCTTTGTTCTTAGACATACAGTATATCAGGTCATGAGGTGTAAATAACGAAGTGTGAAGTATTTGTATTTTTTTTAATGGAAGTTGTCGTTTTTAAGTCTGCAGGGAAATAATTGGGATCCAAGAAATAAAATAGACCAGAAAACTAAAAAAAGGGAGAAAAAAATAAATAAAATTTTCGATTTTTTTTCCTGTTACTCTCTAAATCACTCTCAACAAAACGTATTTGATGTTTCTTATTCATTACCTGGTTTGGACAGGCTCCTCTAGAGATGACTTTGAAAGACTATCTCCAAGGCCTAATTAGAAATAACGGCTTGCCTTTTGAATTGTCAACTTTCACCTCAAGCAGGAAATACTAAGTCTTGCATTTTAAGCAGCTTGGTAAATGGATGGTGTGGGTGTCTAACTTTCTTTGACCTTAGCTTGTATTACTGTGATGGGTAGAAAATGACTTTGGCATTGGAGCGTACTCATTTGCTCCATTTCGTTCTTACTCAGGTTCTGCCAGTGTGTGTTTTTGCTACATTCTCATACACGATGCTTGTAAAGGTTATTTTCTGCCGCTCAGCATGCTTCCTGTAAACATTACAATCCATCAGACGGGGAAAAAAAAGATGGTTTGTTTTCACACTTAAAGGAGACATGAAATAGAGTGTCCTTAACTTAATCACCACCTTGTTTCGCTACATTTGCATACATTTGCATATTAATTGGACTACAGATTAAAACTGGTTTTGTAATTTTAATTAAGTGTCCACAAAGGTATATGATTAGAACTGTTTCAAATACAGGCTGACATAACTAGCAGCAAGTGCTTTTGGAGCTGCCGCTCCTCTCCGCCTCTCTGTAGATGAGGATTACTTTCAGGAAATGCCTGTTTTATGATAGTAATTTTTAATCTTTAGTAGATTACCGAGGAAAAGTAGAGGGGAGGGAGGGAAGGAGGTAGGAAGTGGGCGAGCGGAGGTGGGGTGGGGAATCGGGATCATTTTCATTTCTCAAGATCCGTCTCCCATTCTGTTGATTTGCAGCACTCGATGAAGAAGACAAAAAAAAAATCTTTTGCTGCTTTTCCTGATTGCAAATTAAGAGCCTTAGCAGCAAGTGTAAAAGAATGGAATTTTGATTTAGTGTGCTAGTAAGCAAATTATGCAAATTCATTTATAAGAGCGTAGGAAGGTGGTGAAAAAAACGTACTTGTCTTTGCTGGAAGTCTGTTTTTATTAAGGTGCCACGAATAAAAAAAAAAAATAATTTTACATTTTTGCCAAACCGCTTAATCCTGTTAGGGTCATGGGGTGGTTGGACCCTATCTCAGCTGACACTGGGCGAAGGCAGGGTACACCCTTATCAGTCTGCCAAACCATTGCTGGAACACACACACAATCATTCACACTTACACTCACACCTAGGGGCAATTTGGAACAGCCAGTAATCTAATTTGCATGTCCTTGGTCTGTGGGAAGAAATCAGAGTACCTGGAGAAGATCAACGTGAGCAGAGGCTCCCCACTGAAACGATACGAGTCCAGGACCCAAAGCCAGGATCTTCTTGCTGTGAGGCGGACGTGCGAACCACCATGCCACTGCGCTGACAATTATTTCAGTAGGATAATACATAATTCCAACCACCACGTCATGCGAAACTTACCGTGTGTTAGCTCCAGCAACATCATGATGAACACTCCCTGGACACTTTAATAATTAGCAGTATGATGGTATTATGCGTTGAATTACCAGACTGGTTCATGCTGACAAGAACGCCATTGTGACTCAAATGGTCTCACTCTTTACAACCACTGTGAGCAGAAAAGCAAGTCAGAATGCATGACATGTCAGACCTTCAGGCAGATGTTCTACAGCAGAAGACTGGATCGAGTTCCATTCTAGTCAAACAAGAATTACATACCAAGGCTACAGAGTTTGGAGTTTTGTATCAACATCATGACCCACTGACCAAACAAGGCTTGTGTCGACGGTTCAGGTTGGTGGTGGTAGTGTAACGGTGTGGGGACTGTTCCCTTGACAGAGATTAGTAATGCTACTTCAGCATTGTTTATATACCACATAATGTTCATTCATTTATTCATTTTCTAGGCTGCTTAATCTTAATTAGGGTCACGGGGAGGCTGGTGCCCATCTCAGCTGACTCTGATTGAGGGCGGGGTACACCCTGGACAGCTTGCAACACACACAACCATTCACACTCACACCCAGCGGGGATTCTAAACAGCCAATTAGCCTACTGTGCATGTTTTTGGACTGTTGGAGAAAACCAGAGTACCCGGAGGAAACCCACACAAGCACGGGGAGAACATGCAAACTCCACACAGAAATTCTCAAGACCGGGTATCGAACCATCTGAGACGAACATGCTAACCACTGCGCCACCATGCCACCTATAGACATAATGTTATTATATCCCATGCAATACAGTTCCCCACCAGGGGCTGGACTCCATGTCTCTCTGTCTCTCGGTCAAAACGTCTAGTCTGTGACATTATTATCACCTACTAATTTACCTGGGACATGTCACTCACAGATGTTGGCAGGACAGCAGCGTAGTGGTTAGCACTTCTGCATCAGAGCTAGAAGGTTCTGGGTTCGAGCCCCGAAGTCAGCATGGGTGTTTCTTTGTGGAGTTTGCATGTTCTCCCCATGCTTTGGTGGGTTTCCTCTTGGTGCTGTAGTTTCCTCACACAGTCCAAAGACATGAGGCTAATTGGATATTCTTGATTGCCCCTAAGTGTGAATGTGGGTAGTTGTGTGTATGTTGGTCCTGTAATGGTCTGGCGAGATGTTCAGGGTGTGTCCCATCTTTGCCCAGAGTCGGCTGAGATAGGCTCAAGCCTCCATGTTAACCCAATAAAACACAAAGCGGTTTCAGAAAATGAAATGAAATTTTAATGTTATTGTTTTTCTGACTTACTAACCAAAATTACTAACAAATTATTAACCCTTTCTCAGTTTCTGAGTGACCTACAATGGAGAAATTTTGATATTCAAGGACTGCAAAATATTGTGTGTGGTGTCAGAGGTGGGAATGCAACCGAATTCCATTTAATGACACTTTTTTCGCAAGATTTAAGAAGACAGGCTTTGTGGCGTAGTTCAGCTTCAGCAGATTAACCCCAGTCCTTGTGAGCTGAGGTCATCAATCTGAGAGAGTCACAAGGGCGTGAGGTTTAGGAATTGAATAGGTTGAGCAAGTGGTTAGCGCTGTTGCCAGGCAGTGAGAAGGTTTTGGGTTTTCAGCCAAGGTTGTTTCTGTGTGGAGTTTGCATGTTCGTGCGCTTGTGTGGATTTCCTCAGGATACTCCAGTTTCCTCCAACAAGCAAAGTGGGTCAGGTGGCTACTCTAAATTGCCCATAGATGAATGGCAGGTTACCCTGCGATAGACTGGTGACCTTTTTAGGTCTATTAGGTATATCCTGTCTCTTGCCTCACGTCAGCTGGGATTGGCTCCATCTTTCGCTTCAACCCTGATGAATAAACAGTTTAGATAATGGATGGGAGGATGAAGAGTTGGAGTAGTCTTTTAACCAAATATCTTGGTATTTTGAAATGGTAAGGGGGAAAACATGAAACATGTTTTCTTTTTCTTTGTTTTTTTTTTTTTTTTTGCTATTCCAGCCACCCTTCCATGTCTGAGAAAGTCTTATACAACTGCACAAATTTTCTGACGCAATTATACTGAAGTCAGGCTATCTTGTGGGCGAGTTTAGGTGGAACACGATCTTGCTTCAACGTCTGTTTGTTGTGGTCTGGAACATTTTTGAAAGACATTTGGAAGCATTTTGCCTATAAAAAAAACCTCCTTAACTATTTAAGCAACGGGATACAGTTTCCGCGCATACTTTTCACCTCACATTGTCTTGGATTTGTAGTGGTTGTGATTCGACTAAATCAGATCATGTGTACATTTTAAGTCCAGAGGAAACTGACACTGGCAGCACTGCAGAGCAACTTCGGATCTCGCCTACTGACGAGGATCTTTCCTCCATTCCAGTGTATAACATGTAATCATCCCAAGTCCAAACTGTTTCTACATGGATGAATGAGGTAGCAGAGTTGAGTGTGTCTTCTCATCCCTGGTTCACTCTGTCATTAATTCCACTGTTCCCAAGCTGTGTTTTGGGTGAGCCAGAACTTACTGAGCTTGACCTGATGTTTGTTAACCCCTTTCGCTCTCCATAAATTGCAGCTTCTTAAATTACTAAGCTGTCCTAATAGGTACAACCTGTGCCGAGCCGCACGGTTTGAAATGCAACGCACATCCTCCTTTGCTACTCACATGCCCAGGATAAAGGCTATCGAGGCTCGACAACATGCAATCCAGAGTCCTCTGTAGTAAATTCGCTTGGCCTAAAATGCCGCTCATGTTGCCAAAGCCTCAAATGTGGTTTCTATTCCTTCATCATCGAGTCAAAATCTTTCCATTCTCATGTCGTCTCTCTCTCTCTCTCTCTCTCTTTCTCTCTGCCTCTCCGGCCTGTCAAAAGCCAAAGATGTCATTGACTTGTTTGTGTTCTGGCATCTTGAAAAGCTCTACCTTGTTAAACATGACTTTGCTGCTTAAACTGGAGCTTGAGGCTTTGATGAAACACTGGTTGGGAACCAAGAACAGCAGCAGAGGGTATTATCCAGTGCAATAGGGAAGAACAATCAATCCATGAATTTTGATACCCAGCCCACGATGGCGCCAACATGGTCTCCCTGCAATGTCTCTCTCTCTCTCTCTCTCTCTCTCTCTCTCTGTCTCTTTCATTTTTTTTTGTCAGAGCCAACAAAACAAATGGTTAAGGTTAGAACAAGGGGGTGACTTGGCGGATATAGGCTGTAATGAATCTAATGAAATTGCTCTTGCTCATTAGAGGTTTTACAAATTTTGGTTCAGTGGAATTAAGTGCGTGTAGTGCGGATTTAATACTGAAATTGCGCACATCGGAATTCAGACCTCAGACGTAACCGACTTAAGTGCTACTCGGTTTGCTGAAGGCACAGGAGTGTCTCAGTTACATCCAGTTCAGACCTTGAACTGGAGCCATTTTTTTTTTCTTCATATCAAGTCCTGCTTCAATGTCTACAAAATTTATGTTTTGGGTTGTAAAATTACTTAATAAAACTACGGGCTACCAATCGTAAAATATATACATGCAGGCAGTGGTGTCTTTTTGGTAAGGCTGTGGCGTCTGCTAAATTCCACGTGTGTAAAAAGAAATAAATATAACTATACAGGGACATATCAAAAGTAAACCAACACCGTCATTAATATACAAAGCTTCATATACAGATATACATCACAGCCAGGTTGATGGAGATTCTCCACAGCAGTACTCCAAGTCACTTAGAGTTTTTATGTGTTCGGGAACTATTTTCGACAGTTCGCTTGACAGCGAAAGTTTGCATGTTCTTGCCGTGGTTCAGCCAGTGAGTGAGAGTAATATTACTATTGATCAAAATAGTTTCAGAGGTGTCCACTTACTTTTGATATGTCTCTGTATATACTTTAAGATATCCTACAAGTCCTATTAAAAGTTTATTGATGCTTGCTGTTCTCTCACTGTCATTTATTCATTCATTCATTCATTTTCTAAGCGGCTTATTTCTAAGTAGGGTCATGGGGAGGCTGGCTCCCATCTCAGCCGACCCTGGGCAAGGGCAGGGTACACTCTAGACAGCTCACCAGGCCATTGCAGGGCCAACACATACACAGCCGACTACACTCACACTTACACCTAGGTACAATTTGGAACAGCCTACTCTGCATGTTTTTTGGCTGTGGGAGGAAACCGGAGTTCCCCGAGGAAACCCACGCAAGCCTGGGGAGAACATGCATCCTCCACACAGAAAGGCCTGGGAATCAAACCTAGATGTGCCAACCACTACGCCACCGTTGCTGCCCCATGTCAGTCATTTTAACTCTTATTTATTATTATTCATGTTTTTTCGGTTTGATATTATATTGGATTATATTTGACAGTAAAGAGAAACGAGATGCTCTTCATTAGAGCAGATTTTCTCTTCAAAATAGTCTCATGTTTTCACCTTTGTTGAGACATAATGTTTTATTTAAAGGTTATATTAAAACTAAGGAAGAAGTTCTTGTTGACATGCTGAACATGCTTTTACCTTTGACCTGAAAGACCTGGTAACAACCAGCCGTAAACCTACAGCTTCATCTGGATTCCTTTCACACGTCAGAGGAGAACGAGTGCAAACAACAGAAGGCAAAAGCGCTTGTGTCATCGCAGCAGCAGCAGCAGAGATTGAAAACAAGCGCAGAGACCTGTCATGGACTGACAGCATAGGTGGCATGTAATGGATACAGCACGCCTTTATCCTGGACCATTATCATACATAAAATGATCTGTAAACACGACCTTTTTGCTTGCTAATGGAATTTGTCAACATGAAAGAGACGTTATTGTTGGCCTGTCCTTTGTCTCGGCTGAATTCGCTACCAAATCCCGACCCCTGCCTCTCGTGCGAACGTTTAGCGCTAGCTTGGGGAACTCGAGAGAATCGTGCGGTGTAATGAAATTACCTCTGTGCAAACAAATAAGGTCAAACTCTCAAGGAGAGGAGCAGTGGAACCAGATTGCGCCAATTACGTACCAAGTTTTTCATCCACAGAGGCATGACTGTAATGAAAGATGAGCCAAAACCGTCTCTCTAATAACGTTTTAGCCGCATGCTAAATCGCTGCCTATGAGTAGACCTATTGTCATTATGGTGTAAAACATATTAAAGGGGTCTCGCTTAATGGGAGGCCGCGGTACTAACAAACACCTTAAAAATGACGATTAAAATCAGGGATCTAGTGAAAATTGCTTTGTTTACTGGGACGGTTTTCATATCGAGGGAATTGTAGAAGCTCAACTGTTGTAATCATATTAAACACAAAGCTGTGATTCCAGCCTAAAGGAAGAGCTTGCGGTCCCAAACGGCTGTTTAGCTAGACCGTTATCATCTGCAATTAGTTTTACCTGCTTCCTATCGCTCTGGTGCATCTTATTACCTACACCGGCATGACGGAGCTTTTGTAATTATTGACCATGACTTATTTTAATTAGTTTACTTGAGCCGAATGAACAGGGAGGGAGGTTTGTGTACGTGTGAGTGTGTGCTATGTGTGTGTACATGCATGGTGGGGGGCCCGAGGCTGTTTGCGCTGCTATGATTTACCCATCTGGCTGCTCACACACTCTCCACTCTCAATACCTGTGCAATCTTTCCCTCATCTGACACACACTGTTGACAGAAAAATGCTCTGTCAGCACAAACCCTTTCACCGTCCCCCCCTTTCTATTACCACCTCATTCAGCCAGACAGGGTTCCCCAGTGAGAGCTATCAATAAATTTGACAGACCGAGCCGAAGACCACCTGTGTTAACTCCGGAGGAATTTGCTGAGTGGACACTGCAACACTCATATTTCAAATGCTACTGTGGCACCGTTTGCCACTTGCTCTCCTCTATCACTGGCTTGTGTTTGGTAATCTCTGCAAAACTGAGCGAAAACAATGCAGGACTACAGACAACAGGAATTCAGCGAGAAGGCGGCGGAGATGTCCGTTCACTTTATCAGTACTAGAAGTTGTTGGGTTTTTTTTTTTTCATCACTTTATCATCCAGAACTTTTCCCTATTTGTTATATTTCACCGATCCCTACATGTTTGCCTTGTAATCACAACATACGTAGCAAAACATTTGTGCCATTATCAACTCCATCTATCCATCCATTTGCTGCACCACTTAATCCTACTAGGGTCGCAGGGAGGTTGGAGCCTCAGCTGACTCTAGGTGAAGGTGGGGTACATCCTGAGTAGCTCGCTAGTCAATAGCAGGGTCTACACACACATAACCATTCACACTCATGTTCACACCTATGGGCAATTTGGAACAGCCAGTTAGCCTAATGTGCATGTATTTGGACTGTGGGAGGAAACCCGAGTACCTGGAGTAAACCAATGCAGACACGGGGAAAACATGCACACTCTACACCGAAATGCCCTCACCAAGCTAGGGACTTAAACCTAGGATATTCATGCTGTGAGGCAAACATTCCAACCACTACACCACTGTGCCACCCCAATTTCAATTCAATGCAAATTTTATTTTTTTGATTGCAGTAACAAAAATTAGCCAAAAATCAAACATGTCCCATGGATTAAGCATGATATATGGGTGCTTAACAACCTCCCTAAACCCATACACTCAGAAGAAGACCTTCGTTGTAGAAAAGAAATTAAAATAGGGGCGCAATAGTACTATGAAAAGTGGGACATTCCAAACGTGGAAGAAGCTTGTAAACATGAAAGTGTTTTGCATTTAAATGCACTAAAGTAGGTACCATTCATTCACGAGTACAAAAAGATGCTTTTCTGATGTATGTAAACATAATGTAGTATTATGTGCAGATGCGCCTAGTTTTATTTTATTCAGAAGTTCACTAGTTCATAATTGATTTGTAAGTTTAACATCCATATACTCTTACTCTTTTTGTTATTTTTTCTTACCGGAGCGGATGTGTCCACATGCTATTCTTGTGATTTTGTGCACTTGTGAGAGTGAAACGGACCCCAAATGGCACCCTTATTGAACAGACTAATGCAAACTATTAAGCTATTAATACCTATTTTAGCAGATAAAGTAAGTGAAAGCAAGAAAAAACCACCTGATGATGAAGACATGCTCATTTTCAGTGTTATAGAAGTGTTTTGAAAGCTTTACGTTCATTTTGCTTTAAGGCTAAGTTCACATTAATAGGGTTATATTTGCAGATATATATATATATATAATGTTTTCTACTATTTTCCAACTGTTTCACACCAAAATGCAGAAGCACCTTGTGCAAACAGCAATAAAAGATAAAACAAAATATAACCCACTGTTTAATAGATCTCCTGCACAATAAAGTTGGACAAAACCTTTTAATAAAACGTGTTTATTTCTCTTCGAATAAATGTGAAATATGACGACAGGTGTGCACGCTGATGCTTTATCACATGAATGAATATAATAGCTCTAAAAGCTGCTGTAGATCCTTTTTAAGTTTACCTGAATCTTATGAGAGTGCTGAACACGCATGGCATTTATTGCCTCAATTCATTCCCCTGACGTGTGTATAAACGTACACATATTCAGCAGGTCTGGTGTTGCGAGAGCTGACTCTCTAGTCTATGACTCTAGTAGTAGTTTATAGTCACCCTGGGAAACCCTTTCAAATAAAAAAAGTTCCAGCAGGAAGTTGGTACATGCAGACTGGGCCTGTGTTATAGCCTGTGGACTTGCTGCTTTGGTTTCACCCCAAAAAAAGGAACGTAACTTATTTTGGGACGTATCTGTTTACTGTGAAGCCTTATAATCACTGTCCACCAAATCACTGGATTAATCTCTGGACTCTAGCTCGCCCTGAACAGCTCGCCAGACCATCTCAGGGCAGCACACACTTTTGGACAATTTGGAGCAGCCAATTATCCTGACGAGCATGTTCACCTCACAGCAGGAAGGTCCCAGGTTCAATTCCCGGGCTCGGGGAGTTTCTGTATGGAGTTTGCACATTCTTCACATGCTTGCATGGCTTTTCTCCAGGTAATCCGGTTTCCTCCCACAGAAAGGGTGAATGGTGGTTCCAAATTGCCCTTAGGTGTGAGAGAGAAAGTGTGAATGGTTGTATGTGTGTTGGCCTTGTGATGGCTTGGTGAGCAGCTCAGGGTGCACCCCGTCTTCACCCGGAGTCGGCTGAGAATGGTGGCAGCCTGCCTGTGACCCTAATTAGGATTAAGTGGCTTGGAAAATGAATCACAAGAACGAATTAGCCTGATGTGCATGTCTATGGCCTGTTGGAGGAAACATGTACCCACTGGAAACCCATGCAAACTTCACACAGAAACGTGAACCTAGGATGCCACCATGCTGTCCAGATTTTGTATTTTATAAATCAAATAGAATTGCATTAGTGAAAGATGTTTGTAAGAAGTATGCATGTGTTCTTTGAGCATTTAATCAGCTAAACCGCAACTTTTTGGTCGATTTTACTGTCAGTGGGTTTCCCTAGACTGCTACACAAATAAAAATCTTCACATAGTCGGAAAATAAACGTTGCCATACAGAAGAGGAAAAGAAATGTTGCTTTTCAGCACTCGTGACAATCACATAGGCTCTAAAGCATTCCTGAGACGACGGATCAGCACTGAAATGTCTTTCTTGACCTCCCTGATCCAAGCCGATTGAAGAGGATTGAGTTTATTAAGTCTCAGGTTCGGTCAGAGTTCTGCATCTGACAGGTCTTCCTTCTGTCAGCAGCAGAAGGGTTTGGATGATTTCCACCTCTCTCTCTCTCTCTCTCTCTCTCCAGCAAAATGGTAGAATGAAGCACATTAAACTGCTAAACCACTCAGAACCTG
>JAOUQZ010000012.1:4663026-4675987 GCA_028564935.1 Neosilurus hyrtlii | reverse complement strand
CAGCTGAGATGGGCGCCAGCCTCCCCGCGACCCTAATTAGGAATAAGCGGTTCAGAAAATGAATGAATGAATGAATGAAGGAAAGAAAGAAAAAAGAAAGAATTGATTAATGATAAAGTGAAGAAGGAAAGAAATCATTAGGATAAAGTTAAAAGAAGTATTTCTTAAGAAAATTAAGAAAATTGCAACAATTAAAAAAATGAATGACAGAAGGGAAGTAAAAAAAAATTGATGATCAAAATAAAAATAATGAATTTATTAGTTTTAATTAAACTAAAAAGATAAATTGAATGTAAGAAAGAAAGAAAGAAAGAATTGATCAATAAAAGGAGGGTGGAGAGATAAAGAATTAATGAAGGAATAAATAAAAATCAAGAAAAGAAGCAAAAAAGTGAAAAAAATGAACAAGAGAAATGGACTTAAAAACAATGATGAGAAACGAGGAAAAGTGAAATGGAAAAGTATAATAAGCAAATAAGATGAATAAGAAAGAAAAAAGAAAGATAAATGGAATATACAGAGAGACATCAATTAAATAAGGACAGAACCAGATTTAAACCTAGAAAAAAAATGTATGCAGGAAGTGTCAAAGACAGAAAGGAGAAAATGAAAGAGCTCCGCACTGAGAAAAGAGTGAATGGTGTAAGAAAGAAAAGAATTTAGATATAAAAATAAAGGAGGGAATTGATGAAAGGATAGAGGTCCAGAAAGAAAGGTAGAGGAGAGGATAAGTGAAGAGAGCAGTTACATGATCTTCTTTTCCTCGTGCACGCACTGCATGCTTCATATCTCGGTGTCTGTGTGATGTGGTCAACTCCGAACGCCACACGCTCACGTTTCTCAGTGTAAATAATTTAGAAGACATTCTGCTGAGTGCTGAAAGAAGGCCAGAATTATCTTATATTTGTTTGTATCTTTCTCCTCCTGTCATTCTAATCATAATAACACTGAAAGAAGGATAAACGGGAATATCACATATCCACCCTGGAATTCTTTTGTGGTTGTTCACTATTCCTATGGAGAAGTAAGAAGAACTCCTGACCCGAAAACTGATGGGTTTGGTAAAAAGAGACAGGAGGAGGGGCAAGGAAATCCATCACTGATTTGTTTATTCACGTCATTCCTCTTCAGATAAAAAGTTCAGTAAAGAATTTCACCACTGGGTGTGTGGGGGTAAAATAAAAAAGTTAAAAGACAAAAGGAGGAATGCAGAAGTGCCAAGTTTGAAACAAAAAATAGGAAATGAACATAAAGAAGTATAAAAAGAATGGGGGAAGAAGTAAAATGTTTTCTGTTTGAATCTGAATCATTTAAAACAATCGATTTTCAGTTGAATCAGAACATAAAGCTAAGTTATAAAATGTAGATATTAATGTTTGTGTAAGAAAGAAACAAATATAATGTATAATAATTATGAAAAAATGACAAAGAAAAGAAAAATATAAATGAAAGGCAGAAGAAGAAATAAAAGTCATAAAAAACATATTTTGAACCAGTAAAATAATTGGAATTAGTTGAATCTTTAGTAAAAGTTGAATCATTTGAATTTAAAGTTTACGCTGAGTAAAGTAACATAAAGTAAACTTGCATGGGTGGAAATCTTCTTTAGAAGATCTAGATCTAGGAAACAACAATAGATCACAAAATAATAATTAAAAAAGGAAATGAGGAAACAAAACTGAGGGAGAAAGAATTACAAAAAGTAGGAAGGGAATTGGAAAAGAAATTAAAGAATCTGAAGGGTGTGAATCGGTTGAATCAATCGAGTCAGATGTTTAACATGCAACCATGAAGTAATAAAGTAAAATTACAAATGTATGTGAGATAAAGCAGAAAGAAATAGAATATAAGTACAAACACTATGAAAGTTTAAGTTTAATAAACAAATAAAATAGTCTCAATCTGCTGAATCATTTGAAACAGTTGATTCATTTGCGTTAGTTGAATCATGTGAACAGAAGTTTAACCTGCAACTGTAAAGTAACATGTAGTAAAGTTGCAAGTGTGTGTGTGAGATAAAGCAGAACGAAATAATGAAAGAAAGAAAGAAAGAAAGAAAGAAGGGAGACCATGCATGTGTTTTCTTCATTCCTATGTTTATTAGTTTGTGCCCTCTTCAACTCAATCCTGGAATGAGTTAAACGTGGTAGAATTTTAGCTGCACTTCTTCATGTATGCCATAACTGTAGTGTATAAAGAAAAATCAGGAGCAGCCAATCAGGAGCATGATCTGACATAAACAGGAAGTGCTACTTGAAGTACAAATACATTGATATGTATTTGTACTTCATGTTTACTAACGAATCATCTGAGAACGATATTAACTTTAGTAATGATTCGGGATGTTTTGAAGATGTATATACTTTTCCAAAAATCTCCATGTGACCTTTGACCTTTGTGCTCCTGACAGTTGAGTTATCTATAATCTCTTTCTGTACATACTAGAGTCAGAGACAGCTCCCGATGTACTGCTGCAGGTGATGAGCTTCAGGACCAGGAGCTTGTTCTTCCTGAATCTTTTATACCTAACGCCGCCTGTCATTAAAACATTCATGTCTTTAGACATGCTCTCCATCACTGTCGTGTTCTGTCTTTCTCCCTCCATCTTCATCACATCCCACCCCCCTCCTTTCTCTCTCTGGCAGGAGGAGCCTGAACAGAGATGTGGCAGATGGCATGGAGTCACAAAGTTCTCAGCTGAGACAGAAGACGAGCAAGAAGTCTGTGCTACGTGCTCGTCTTTACCTGATCCGAGACTGCGCCTTCCTGACTGTATGGTTGTACATCACCTTTCTGTATATAATCTATATGAGGTTATATGATGGTTATTGAACATGAGCACATCCATGTGGGTCAGTATCAGAGAGGTCACACTGTTCCATTTGTAAAGTGTGAGTGAAGAACGAGATAAAGAAAGAAATCCGTTAAAATAATGCAAGAAGAAGTCAATAAAAATGTTGAATAGGTTTAAACAAGGAAAGGGGGACGAATGTACAAAATAAAGAATCAAATCATAATAAAAGGAAACATCATAATGACAATAATAGGAAAATATTTAAACTTTTAAAAATTAAGGAAATATCGAAAATGAGAAAAGGCAGAAAAGCTTAGCAGAAAAGAATGAAAAAGAAAGACAGAAAAGACACAAAAAAGAACGAAAATGCAATCAGAAAGAAAAAAAAACAATTCAGAAAAATTAATAATAGGGTGAAAGAAGAAGAAAAAGATGTTAAGAAAGAAAGAAAAACATTTAAAAAAAAATTAGAAATGAATACCCCCCCCCCCCCACAGAAATAAATAATGGAGTGCAAAGGAAATGAGAAATGAAAAAAAAGCCCAAAGAAATAAATAATGGGGTGAAAAAGGAAGTAAAGGATCAAAAGAAAGACAAAAATAAAGAGAGAAAATTGGATGGAACAGAGGTCACCCCAGACCCCCTTCCGAACCCCCAGGCTCCTACTCTTCCACAGAGGGTGTGTTGGTGGGATTGAGGAGGTCCTTGTAGTATTCCCTCCACCCCCCAACACCAACTCAAGGTGAGCAGCTCCCCACTTCCACTGTAAACAGTGTTTGTGGAATACTGCTTCCACCTTCTGAGGTGTCGGATGGTGGTCCAGAACCTTTTCGAGGCCAACTTTTTCCACGTCCTCACCAAACTCCTCCCACACCCGAGATTTTGCATTGGCGACAGTCCAGGCTGCAGCACGTTTGGCCTGTCAGAACCTGTCCCGTGCCTCGGAGTCCCACAGGCCAAAAGGACCCAAAAGGCCACCTTCTTCAGCTTAACGGCCCCCCTCACCTCAGGTGTCCACCACCTGGTTTGGGGGTTGCCCCCACAACAAGCACGATGACCTTCCAGCCACAGCTTCAGGTTGCCGCCTCAATAATGAAGACACAGAATATGGCCCATTCAAACTCTATGTCCCCAGCATAAACTGGGATGTGGTTGTAGCGCTGCAGAAGGTGGGAGTTGACTGCCCTTCTCACAGGAGTCTCCGCCAAGCATTCCGAAAAGGAGACATGGGTCTGCCCTCCTATTGGCCCACCACCTGTTGGAGGTGCTATAGGGGTCGGGTGCATTATGAGCCGGGTGACAGCTGAAAGTATGGATTCTGGGGGACCGATCCGGCCGATCGAGAGATACTGACTAGATATAGTCAGGCTCACCTAGACACATAGCTAGGGCTCTCAAGAGGGGCTGGACCTTGTTTCATTCTGGAGTTGCTCATGGGGTAAGAAAGAACATTAGGAAGGAAACAAGAAATTAAAAAACAAGGAAAGAAATAACAAGGAAAGAAAAATTGGAAGCGAAAAGGAGTCAAAGATGAAAAAGAAAGAACAAATGAAAGAAAGAAAGAGTTGTGCATGTGTGTTGTAGAAAGGCAGGGCTAATAATGAGCAGGAGAAGTGTATTCTGGCTGCCTGTCATGACTGACACTATACCATCTGCCGCAAACCTGTAGCCGTCTTTCTCTCTCTCTCTCTCTCTCTCTCTCTCTCTCTTTCCTACACCTCTCGTGTTAACAAGAATAAAAAGAGATTGATTAAACTCACTCATATGACCCATATGTGGTGCTGCACCAACTTTCCGGCTGTGTGAATCCAGAGCCACGTGTTAAAATCATCGCTGTTGGCATGTACATTCCTATGTCCACAAACATACAACACATTGAGAAGGCAATGACTTTTGCAGCTAAAAGGGCAACCTTTCGTTTTGTTTTACTCTATTTTCTTTATTTAAAATAAAAAATAAGTAGGTTTATGAGAGGATGTGTAGAAGTGAGTAAAAAGGTCAGTATTGTTGTATTTACATTGTATGTTGTGTAAAACCTTCAGCTGCACCTGAAACCTACACAAAGTTCAAAAGCATTTTATGGAAAGCTAATACTGTGAACTCTGCCACTCACTCGAACCTCAGCCATAACCCTCAACTTCACTTTTCATAGAACAGATGAACTTGAATATTTTGATACCATGACTTTTATTTTAATTAATCAAACAAAGGTTTTTTTTTTGTTTGTTTGTTTTACTACTTTCAATTTAATATATCCTACATGGGAAGAGCACAGTGTGATTAGTTAGCTATCTTGGAGTTAATAGACATTATTATTCATTCATGAGAATGCCTCTTTTCTGATTGGTAAAAAGCCATGAAATTAATTATTATTGCATCATTGCCATGGGATAACTGAATTATTGCATCACTGCCATGGGATAACTGACTTATTGCATCATTGTCATGGGATACCTAAATTATTCTATCACTGCCATGGGATAACTGAATTATTGCATCACTGCAATCGGATAACTGAATTATTGTATCAATGCAATGGGATAACTAAATTATTGCATATTTGTCATGGAATAACTGAATTATTTCATCACTGCCATGGGATAAGTAAATTATTTTATCATTAACATGGGATAAATGAATTACTGCATAATTTCTATGGAATAACTAAATTATTGCATCATTGGCATGGGATAACTAAATTATTGCATATTTGTCATGGAATAACT
This sequence comes from Neosilurus hyrtlii, assembly GCA_028564935.1. NCBI lineage: Eukaryota > Metazoa > Chordata > Actinopteri > Siluriformes > Plotosidae > Neosilurus > Neosilurus hyrtlii. Next base: position 4,670,467 of record JAOUQZ010000012.1, on the reverse strand, counting down.
GAATTAATGCATCATTGCCAAGGAATAACTGAATTATTGCATATTTGTCATGAATTAACTGAATAAATGCATCACTGCCATTGGATAACTGAATTATTTCACCATTGCCATGGAATAACTGTATTATTGCATCATTGCCATGGAATAACTGAATTATTGCATCATTGCCATGATATAACAGAATTATTGCATCACTACCATGGTATAACTGAATTATTGCATCATTTCTATGGAATAACTGAATTATTGCATCATTGCCATGGTATAACTGAATTATTGCATCACTACCATGGTATAACTGAATTATTGAATCACTACCATGGTATAACTGAATTATTGCATCACTACCATGGACTAACTGAATTATTGCATCACTACCATGTGGCGTCTGAATTATTGCATCATTAACAAGGGATAATTAAATTGTTGCATCATTGCCATGGAATAACTGAATTATTGCATCACTTCCATGGGATCATTTGAATGATTGTTGCATGAGTGGCATGTGCAACACAGTACCGTGATTGTTAAAAAAAAAAAAATCAGTCTCGGCCTTTGGCCTCGGCAGATTTAACCATGAATTAACACTGAATTAGCATAACATTTCTATACCGGTGGACACGGTGGCGCAGTGGTTAGCACGTTTGCCTCACAGCAAGAAGATCCTGGCTGATTGATGGTTCCAAATTGCCCCTAGGTGTGAGTGTGTCTAGTTGTATGTGTGCTAGCCCTGCGATGGCCTGGTGAGCTGTTCAGGGTATATCTCGCCTTCGCTCAGAGTTGGCTGAGATGGGCGCCAGTCCCCTAGGCTAATTAGGATTAGGCGGCTTAAAAAATGAAAGATTAAATGAATTTCTGTACCAAAAGTATGTCAATGACATAACGCTTTTTGTGTGTTGACTCTTTGATCTGTCTATTTTGGCTTCAACAACAAAAATGTAACACATTTACTGTGAAATTTTCATAATGAAAACCACCTGAAGTGACTTCAATCCCATACCACACGATTAAAGGAACTATATGTTACCAAATGATACCCTGCCACCCTGAACAGTGTTATAAGTGTATGATGTGCAGGGGATGTAGAATAATGTTTGTAAAAAGCACTATAGAAATAAAATTGCATTGAATTCAATTGAAAAAGTTATATATAATACACATACCACATACTCATGCTGTATATAGTAGCCCGTGTGATCCATTTTGAACAACATCCCCCTCTTTATTTCTATTTGAAGGAACTGAACAAACCAGTGCACTCATTCTATAGCACCAATTAGAGCACAATGCCGAGTGTGTCACCCCCAGCAATCAACTAATGATTTACAATTTATTTACCATTAACATCATCAGCTCTCTCACTCCCCTTCCATCGGAGCGGACTAATGGGGTTGTGTAATTATAATTAAAAAAATTAAATGGAAACACTCCGACGAGGTAATTTAAGTCGAGAAAGTAAATTACTACGAGGAATTTCGTGCTGAGGCGAAGGATATGACTAACTGAAGGGGGACTGCCAATATTAGTATCAGTTTCACGCTTAACGTTTTAATTGCGGCAGCATTTTCGAGCAGGGTCACGTGACAAACGTGGATATCAGAGAGATATGGCTAATGGCTCTGTGCCTAGTTCTGTAGATGTGAGGAGTTGTTTTCTGAGTGAAACGTTACACGGAATTTTATAATCAGCTGTCAGAATTAATTGTTCTCGTTTGCGCTCTTTCCTGGTGTGGCTGAGCCAATTACAAGGTGAAGGTGTGTTGTTATAGCTAGCGGTTGAGGTCCTCGTGCTCTGACGCCACCTCGCCCAGTGCTGGCCTTCAGCAACTATGTTCATTAGCACTTGGCCGGGATCTTTGCGGAACAGAGGGTGGTGTTCGACGGCAGCGTGCCACGTGGCATGTGTAGCATTTCTCGAGCCTTTTCTCGCTCGTGTTTTCTTTGTGTCTTTTCTTTGTTACTTCCTGTGCCCGTGCCCTCCTGCTCCTCACCTCTCCTAGGCCCATTAAAAAAAAAAAAAAACGATTTTTTTATTCGTGTTGAAAGGAGGGCGGGAAAGTAATAGAAAGAAGCACCGGAGAACAAAAGAGCGGGGATTAGACGTCAAATTGGCATGGAGGTCAGGTCAGATCGTGCGCTCTGCTTTTACGCATGTAACTGTCAGCAGTCGTTAACACTGTGTAGTAGGTAGCCGTGTTTGAAAGCGAGTGTGTAAATGGGAGATGTGGGATATTAATAGATGTAAGGTTAGGAGGCTGGCAGTTGTGTGCAGGCTTGATTTGTCCTCCCACACCGTTCACATGTGTGTATTTAGCCTCGGGCGTGCCTACCCACTGCCACTGTCTAATGCATTTTACATTTCATACACACAATAGTGAGCGAGAGACAGAGACAGAGAGAGAGAGAGAGGGTGGGGGGGGGGTGAGAGTGAACAGGTTCTCTTTGTTCCTGCTTGTGTCCCGTGTCACCTGACACATGGTGACTGTAGAGCTGCTTTTGTTTCCTCATAATCTTTAATTAGGAATTGTGGGTAGAGAACATCATGGCTGCCTTCAAAGCGAACAAGTGCACACAGTGGACTTCGCAGGATATGCTTAGGCCGTTAAATACGTTAGGTACGTAAGGCTGGTCATATTAAGAATTATAAAAGTATTTGGTGATGCACTGAATGTTAATTAACTTGTCACATGTCAATAAACAAACTTCTACTTTAGTTCCTAAGTGAGTGGTGGGGGGGAGTGGTTAAGGCTCCGGGCTAGAGGTCCAAAGGTCGTGGTTCAATCCTCAGTACCACCATGCTGCCGCCTTGAGCAAGTCCCTTAACCCTCATGGCCATAACGCCATAAATGTAAATGTAAGTTGTGGGATGTCCCATTTAAAGGCAGTCCACTTAGCGGTGCTCCACTCAACTCCATATCCTTCTGTCTCTTTGTCACGATGGCCTGCCAGTGTGCCACATGACCTAAACACTGTGATGATGGCCCCACTCACGGCGCTTTACAAACTGCTTCTAGTTGTTGGATGTTCCATGTTCAGAGTTCAATGTGAAGCCGCACCCACACAGGAAGCGATGAGCGAATCGATTTGCCGCAGAACTGGATGAGAAATCACTGATCTGCACACAAATTCAACCCGGTCTACCAAAGCGACTGGAAAAAAAGTTTTGGCGAGCTCAGTCTTTGGCGGCATCTGTCAGTCAACGGTATGATTGGTTATGGCTCCTTATGAAGTTCAGCTCAGTTGAACTTTGTGCCCGCCCATTTTGCATCACTTGAGAAAATTATGCCTCTCGTTACTCATTTCTCTGGCGTTCATTGCTTGTCACATCGTACAGGAAGTGTATATAGCAGATTTGCCATACGATTCCTTCTCTAACTATTACAAACTTAGTAAAACCCATAAACATCAGAATCAAGAATTGAAAGGTGCTACATTATTAAATCTTATTTTATTATATCATATTGTTTCCATAATGCTACAAGAGGGCAGCTCCTGTGGTTAGCATGTCCGCCTCACAGCAAAAGTAACCTGAGTTGGAGTCCTGGGCTTTTCTGTATGGAGTTTACATGCTCTCTCCGAGCTTGCATGGGTTTCCTCCAGGCACTCTGGTTTCCTCCTACCGTCCAAAGACATGGACATCAGGCTACCTGGCTGTTCCCAATTGCCCCTAGGTGTTAGTGTAAGTCTGAATGGATGTGTGTTTGTTGGCACTGTAATGGTCTGGTGTGCTGTTCAGGGTGTACCCCTCCCGTCGGCTGAGTTGGGCTCCAGCAACCTTAGTAGGAAACACGGTACAAGAAAACGTGCCATGCTTGATTAGCTAAATAAAATCCAATTTTTGCTGAATTTAAAACCAAAACATATGTAGAAATGTAAAATTACAAATATTTCACTTCGTATCTCACATTCGCTGGCGTGATTAAATATGCTCATTCTCAGTTTCGCTGTTTTTATTTAAAAGAAAACAACAACAACGACAACAACTTGGAATCTCGTCGTATATTTTGGCTAGTTTTTGGAAATGCTGCCAAATCACTTGAAGGCAAATGCAAGTTTCTTAAGGAATGCAACTCTGATAAACTTGGATGCGTGCCAGATTCATCAGACCCATCAGACTCTCTCTCTCTCTCTCTCTCTCGCTCGCACGTCCTCCACTTCTTTACAGTCAGGCACAGCTCTGAAACTCACACGTTATTTTCTCACATCTCCGTGACCTGTACATCCGTGCGGGTGCGGTGTGGATATCTGGAGGATTCGAGTTCGACGTGACCCCTGTAGCGCTCTTCCTCACCCACAATCTCTCATCAGCAACTTGCACACACCAGGCTTGGCAGAGTTTGTGCTTACACACACACACACACACACACACACATACACACACACACACACACACATGCGGGTTTTGACTCTTGATATGCATGCTTAAGTGCTAGAAATCTCACTGGTCTTTACCCCCTACACACATACAGTACCACCACACACACACACACACACACACACACACGCTCTGCCTGTTCCCCTATGTGCCTTTCCCCATAAGGTGTTCCGGACATACTGGCTGGCACTCATGTTCCGATATCACCTTCTCCTGACCGGAATTTCGACGTTCCCTGGTCAGGCCTTCCCATCTGTTTCCGACACACATACACACACGCACACACAAACACCTTGCCTGGAAGCTGCTTAGCTCACCCAGGCCTTTCTGCAGCTAAAGTCAAAGCCTTCCAGTTCCTAAATCCTCTTGATGCTGTCCGTCTAGGTGTTCAAAAACAAGCCCTCCGGTCTGCTTTAAAGCATAATCTATAGCAATCATATTGGTTTTACATTTCATTCACTAGATCATGGAATGCTGTACGCTATAGTGCTTCGCAGTACGTAAGGAATAAACCATAAGTCATGTGTACTGTTATAGTGCTCCCACGCTCAACATCCTGAAATGTTTTATTCCACTTCTAACATGTTATCCCTTTATGCATGTACATTGTATTTCATATTAAATAATGTAGTTCCTATTTATTTATTTATTTGTTTGTTTGTTTATTTATTTATTTATCGTAATATACTTTAAGGGGGTGATCACACTAGAGGCACGATTTTCGACAGAAGATTCGACAAACATCCGGACACCAATCGCAAAATAACTCGCTAACCAGTTGCAAAATTGCCGCGCGACTTTCATGTGATACGGCATATGTGTTCAAGCCACGGAATATTCGCTTGCATGCGGACTCGCAAAAAAAAAAAAAAACATCAATTCTCATCAGTCGCTTTTCTATTGCACCTCTAGTGTAGTCACCTCCTAACATAGGTGACCCTACCATCACAGATACTATACTAGAAAATCAATCAACACCTTCTGTCCAATCAGAATTAAGAAACTATGATACAGTATTGTAGATATCTCATTCGTCTTAATGTTATATTATTCATGCTATCATTAGCTGAAGTGCTTAATTATACTGTTAGAGTCTCAGAGAAACTGGGGCGAAGGCAGCGAACGCCATGAACCGTTTGCCAGACCATCGAAGGGCCAACACTCACACAACCATTCACACTCATGCCTACGCCCACTGGCAATTTAGAACAGCCAGTTAGGCTAATGTGCATGTCTTTGGACTGTTGGGGGAAACCCGGGTACCTGGAGGAAACCCACGCCAGCACAGGGAGAACTTGCAAACTCCACACAGAGCCACCTGAGCCCGGGACTCAAACCCAAGACCTTCTCACCCTGATTTTGTTTCTTCTTTCTTTCTTTCTTTATTTATTTATTTTACATTTGTTTGTTTGTTTGTTTGTTTGTTTTCTTTTTTACGCAGAGAAAGTGTAAAACAATCTGACGGTTCAGTACTTGACTGACGTAGTACTCCAGTCCACATTCATATCATTAGAACCTGAGAGTAATCAGCTGAAAGAACAGTGTGTTCTGATTTCATTCATTCATTCATTTTCTGAGCCACATAATCCTAATTCGGGTCATGGGAAGGCTGGCGCCCATTTCAGCCGACTCTTGGCGGTACACCCTGAACAGCTCACCAGACCACTGCCGGTCCAACCACCCTGACCAAGGACCCTGAGAAAACCCATGTAAGCACAGGGAGAACATGCAAACTCACAGAAACGCCCCAAGCCTGGGAATTGAACCCGGGACCTTCTTGCTGTGAGGTGGACATGCTAACCACTGTGTTCTGATTTAATAATAATAATAATAATAATATTGTAATAAAATGTAATTTTACTGCCATGAGAGTCACTCCATTTCTTAGTATCACTACACTTTTGCACTGCTTTTGGGATAAGAATTAAGATAATTAGCACAAAATTAAAGCAGATATGAAACTGGGTTCTGCAGCGCGATGGGGATATGAGAAAACTCTGGAAGCACAGCTCAGTACTTTATGTTGTGACGCATTATTAAATTGTGCACTATTACTACATGGAAACATGCCAGATGAGCGATGTCCTTATTATAATCCAATGCATTTAAATTCAGTGGCATCCTGCTTGCGTGTGTGTGTGTGTGTGTGTGAGTGTGTTGGTCGCATGGTCCGAGTGTGACAATGTTGATGTTAATAGTGGTGGCACTCGTAGCTGATTGAGCCCGCCCTCCTGCACTAACACAGATGGCTCATTTACAAATTCAGCAAGCGCTCATGTGCCGCGCCACCAAACAAGTGCTACGATACTCCACTTCCTGTCTTCTCTCCCAACTCTCAATCAAGTCAATCTTCCACACTCTCCTCTGAGTAATTCACTCTTCCTCCCACTTTCCCGTCACTTTCTTCCCATTGCTTGCGTTTTCACTCCTTTTTCATCCCGAGTGGTTTTCCACCTGTCTTTCTGTCACCGTATTTCATTCTCACCGCCATCGTTTTTTTCCTTTTTTCTTTCTTTCTTTCTTTTTTCCAGATCACTCACAGAAGAACCAAAAATGAGGAATTGTGCATATTTTACAACACGTTAAAGCCCAAGCCTATCCCAGGAATACACACTCCATGGGACGCCAATCCATCACAGGGAATCATTGTTGATAGCCAGGGGCAATTTAAACCAGCTACTCATTCACCAGCATGAGTTTGGGATAGAGGAAAGTAAGGAAACCCACTCCAACACTGGGAGAACATGCACAGACACTTCACACAAAATAGTAACCTGAGGTCAAGATCGAAGCAAAGGCACAATGGCGCCATTGAGCTACAACTCCAGAAGCAGGTCAAGAAAATCACCATGGCACCCAAAGGGCACAACAGAAAAGTTTTCAACCTATCATCAGGCGACCACAAATTGCCTGGCTTGGATGGGAGTCCTGTAGAGCAACATTATCCATGATCTCTAGGGTGTGAGGGATGGCATTCATTTTTATCCCCATCAATCACTGCAATAGTAACCAACTGTTGGTGCCAGTCCACTGGTGTATATGAAAGAGGACGTTTTTTGTATGGGCT
>JAOUQZ010000012.1:4648058-4659868 GCA_028564935.1 Neosilurus hyrtlii | reverse complement strand
TTTAAAATGTGTGGGTTGCGAGCCACAAATTGGGTGGCGACAGTAGGTAAGTCCGAGCCTACTGGCTAATCAGGATGTGAAGTGACCAGAAGTTCACCTTCTCCTAGATGGGATGCTAGTCCATCACAGGTTACCTTCCCAGTATTTTGGTACTGCCATTTATACTGCTGGATGGACAGAGGCACACTTGTGGTTAAGACCTTGCCCAGGGGTCTTAGCACGGTGGGAATCTAACAGGTCGAACCCACAAACTCTCGATCACGAGTCCAGCACCCTAACCACTACACAACCGGCCCCATTCTGAAACATAATAATTTTTTATTAACACCTTACACAGGCGGCCCTGGCGAGCTGTCCAGGGTGTACCCCGCCCTCACCCAGAGTTGGCTGAGATGGGTGCCAGCCCCCTGCGCCCCTAATTAGGATAAATCGGCTTAGAAAATAAATGACTGAACTTACTCAGCCATTTAGGGTGCTGGGTGCATTAGTGTATGTGTTAGCTCTACGCAAGACCAGAGACCTATTCATGGTGTAACCCGCCCCTCACATGAAGTCATGTGGGATTGGCTCTAGCTAACACAACATACTTTTTATATATGTAGTTATTTAATATTGTGGAACATCGAGCTTTGTTTTAGAATCATTCCCTTATTAGGTTCGCCAGCAGCAGCACACTGGTTGCTTGGATGAATGGTTAGCACTTCCGCCTCATAGAAAGGAAGTCCAAGACAGGTTCTCCATGTGCTTGTGTGGGTTTCCTCTGGGTACTCCGTTTTCCTCCCAAGATCAAGGACATGCATATTCGGCTAATTCGCTGTTCCATATTATCCCTTGGTGTTAGTGTGAATATTTGTGTGTGTTTTGGTCCTATGATTCTCTGATAGGCTGTTCAGGGTAACCTAACCATCCGCCAAGAGTCAGCTGAGATACCCTCCACCCAATAGGATTTGGCCGTTTGATTAATAAATAAACAAATTCAAGGTGGTGAGATGTTGCTGTCCCTCTATAGTCCTACAGGTGGCGCACTCTTAACTATTCAACTATTCACACATGGCAGGCAGCCAATACTTACAGAATCGCAGTTGAAATCTAGATAACATGATAATACCGTATCGGTGGTGCTACCTGGTGATTCCCGTCCCCATTGCTGATGTGTTCTGATTTGAATTGAAATTTGAAAAAGTCCATTAATAATAAATTACATAAAAAGATGTATTGATATTCATGCTTTCATTCATCAGCACCGCAGCCTCCCTTTTTTAACTCCCCTCCATTATGAAATCCCAATAGCCCAGCACACATTGCAGGTCTTTCCTCACTGCTTTGCTATTCAAAGTGCATGAATGTTATTTGTTTAGGTGATGAGTCTCAGGTCTTTGTGTGTCTCCTTGGTGTGCTCCGCGCCTGGGAGCAGTAACAGGATTTCCACATTGTCCTGGAGGTTCACCTTAAATCTGCGCGGCTCGATTAAGGCCGAGGTGCCACGCTTCAACGCCGAGCCTTTCTGTCTTTGTGGTCTATTGAGGAATCCCATTTTTGAGGGGCTTGTTTTCTTCTTCTTTGTGGCTCTCTGAGTGTGGTTTGCCTCCCTATTCTGCTATCAGAATGGCTTTTTATTCTCCAAGGTAAATAAAGGGAAGCATTTTTGACTTTGGTGGCTTTAAAGAAGAAAAATCAGAGAGAGAGAGAGAGAGAGAGAGAGAGAGAGAGAGAGAGAGAAAGAAGCAGCATGTCATGGAGAGAGAGTTGAGCGGTATTAAAGGAAACCGAGGGTGCAGACTTGACCATATGAGGAGTGACACTGGGTTCAGGGGTTAATTTGTATAACAGGAAATTTGCATACAAATGACAAGCGACAGAATTTCTCCAGTTTCACACTAAAAACTTTCAATGTCAGGCACATCAAGCCGACCATCTCCTCTCGGCTGGCTGTTTGAAAAATATTCATTAGCTTTGAAGCACCCGCCACCTTGTTTCACATTAATCTCCAGTGCAGGTCAATTACTTCGTTTGCTCAACTTTATCAGCACTGCCATTCATTTTTTTAATTTTTTATTTTTTTTTTAACACTAGGACCCTTTGTGGCTTTTCATAATGTGTTCTTATTGGCTTTCTTCATGAAAAGAGGATACGATTTTTTAAGCACAACAAAGGCACAGTAACTCTGTTTTCTCAAACACTTTTGAAGACATAAATGAATTATTGTGAACGGAAATATATCCACCACCACCCCCTCCCCCTTTCTCTCACCACCCAATAACTTCTTAAGATATTTCTACTCAAGCCAGTTCCACCCCCTCGTGATTGGATTGATTGTTTTTCTAATCCAGGGAAAATTACTCGCTAAAAGGGTCATACAATCATCAGCAAACGTGTGGCGAGTAAGATTTGAAGTGACTTTTTTATTTTTTTTTTCTCGCCTCATATTTCCTGTGTGTTGCTCTGTTGCTTTGTTAAGTGCATTACAAACAGAGATGCACTACAAGGTCTTGGAGTTTCTCTTATGCTAAGTGTCAGAATAACAATAGATACGGTTTCCAAAACCATATATATAACTGTAGTAATAGCTAAAATGTAAATGTTTAAAATATATGAAATAGTGCTCAGTGAGGGAAAAAAAACCCAAACAAAACAAAAAAACCCCCCCAAAAAACATGATTTTTTGATTTATATATCACACTCTAAGTTGCATAATAACTCTGTGAGCAAATTACCAAAGCAAACCTTTTCTATTATTAACATTTACGGCATATGCAGACACCCTTACCCAGAGTGACTTACATTTTTATACAACTAAGCAACTCGATTATTAAGCAACTCGATGGTTGGAACCGCCAACTTTCAGATTAGCAAGCCAGAGCCTTAACCACTGAGCTACCACTACCCAGTGTAGTTAAATACTCTCACTTTCTTCTCGCTTCTCTAGAACGACCAATGATTTCTGATACAGCACTTCCTTCCAAGCTTTATTTTTCCTTGTTATGTCTCTCAATGGGGGCGGCAAGGTGGCGCAGTGGCGCAGTGGTTAGCACGTCCGCCTCACAGCAAGAAGGTCCTGGGTTCGTTTCCCAGCTCGGGCGTTTCTGTGTGGAGTTTGCATGTTCTCCTTGTGCTTGCGTGGGTTTCCTCCGGATACTCCGGTTTCCTTCCACAGTCCAAAAACATGCACAGTAGGCTAATTGGCTGTTCTAAATCACCCCTAGGTGTGAATGGTTGTGTGACTGATGGCCCTGCGATGACCTGGCGAGTTGTCCAGGGTGTACCCCGCGCTTGCCCAGAGTCGGCTGAGATGGGCGCCAGCCTCCCCGCAAACCTAATTAGGAATAAGCGGTTCAGAAGATGAATGAATGAATGTCTCTCAATGCACTTAATGATTGGACATGAGGTTTGTTTTTGTTCCATTTTTAGAACTGAAGAAATGTTGGACCGCACACGTCACGATCATTCAAGCCTGGCGGATGCATTTGTCACTTCACAGCATCAAAATTCAGTTGCATACAAATATGAATCCATATGCTGCTAAAGGGATGGCGCTAAGTGCCATAGCACCCGAAGTAAGCTAAGGGACATTTTGGCAAAGAAAGAAAGCAAGGAAAGAATGAAGGAAGGAAGGAGAGCTTGTTCTATGTAATCATAATTAAAAAGAAAAATGAAAAAAAAAGAGTAAAATAACTAAGGAAAAAAAATAAGGAGATAATATAATAATAAATAATAATAATAAAGAAAGAAAGACGACTAAAATAAAAAGAATAAAAGAAAAAGGACAAATTAAGAAAAGGTAGTAAAAAAGAAATCTTTCAAAAATTAGGAACAGAAAATAAAAGAAAAACAATAAGGAATGATAAAAAATTTTAAAATATATATTTTGAAGGTAAGCAGATATAAATAAATAAATAATTAATAATTATGAATTAATGAATCAATCAAGAAATGAATGAGTAATAATTCATTCATTAATTTTCTAAGCTGCTTAATCCTAATTAGGATCACAGGAAGGGTGACTCTGGGCAAGGGCGGGGTACACCCTGAACAGCTCCCCAGGCAATCACAAGGCTAACACATATACAACTATTCACACTCACACCTAGGGGTGATTTGGAACCGCCAGTTATCCTAACGTGCATGCTTTTGGACTGTCAGAGGACACCAGAGTACCCGGAGGAATCCCACGCAAAGACAGTTAGAACATGCAAACTCCACTCAGAAGCACCCAAACCAGGGGATCGAAGCCAGAACCTTCTGCTGTGAGGCGGACATGCTAACCACTGCGCCGCCGTGCCAACCAATAAAGGAATAAATACAGAAGGAAGGAAAATAAGTCATGGGAAGAAGAAGGTAGAAAAAAAGAAACAAATGAAGAAAGAATTGAAAGAGAGAGAAAGAAAGACAGGAAGAAAGAGGGCAGAAAAAGAAAGGGTAAAAAGGATGAATTCGAAAAAGACTGGAGGTAAGAAAGAAAAACTTACCGCAGAAGGAAAGAAGAGCATGGAAAAGAAAGAAAGCAAAATAATCGAAGAATGAAGCACTTCAGTCAGGTATAAAATGGTATAAAAGAGTATATTGAGGTGAAATACCAGCCAAGCACCCGCTTCTTGTGAACCTTCTGTTTGTGCATGAAGAGCCTTTGTGTATCAAACTCTTGATCCTGCATAGACAGGAGGAGGGATGGGTATTGATCCGCACCGGGGGCCCTTATCAGCACACCTTCCCCGGCACTGAGTGAAGTCCCAGTCCGCTCGCTCTCTCCTCACCAGCGGTCCGAGATTAACACACATAACCTGCTCGTTCTAATGAGCTATAGGTGCTAGCGCCAGGCTAATTAAGCGGGATCAAAGATGGAAGTGTAATCCCTAAACAAACCTGGCTATCTGAATTCACTATGAGAGGAGACTTCAAAAAGGAACGAGACAGGAAATAGACAAGCTGAACTTTTCCTAATACCTTGTACTTTTTAATCATATGCAACAGTGGTTTCGGTACTCTTTGAGGGGTTCAGAAGTCTGGACAACTGGAATTAAAAAAAAAAAAAAAAAAAAAAGGAAAAAACCTCCAAACTCTTACTTTTACTAGACTTACTTTGTGTTGTGTGTTGCTTTGATGAGAGGCTATATATTTATTTATTTTTTTATTTTAGCTAACAAGGAGACAAGTATGAGAATAGTTTTTAAAAAAAAAAAAAAAAAAAACACCAAAAAGATTATCGAAACGCCTCCATGGTGTGGTGTTTCGGGCATGTCCAACCGGCCAGAGACCCCGGGGTCGACTCAGAACACACTGGAGGGACTATGTATCTAACCCAACCTACTGCCTACTCCTCGGAGTGTTTATGTGTGCTCACTTTGGATGGGTTAAATGCAGAGCCTAATTTCCCTTGTGGGATTAATGTGATATATCATAAAAAATGCCCCTAGCTGAATGGTTGTGTGTGTGTTGACTGTGCAATGGACTGGCAAGCTGTTCAGGGTGTAGCCCAGAGTCAGCTGAGATAGGCTACGGTCTCCTAGAAAGAAGAGAAAGCTGTTCTGAAAATTAAATAACAAAAAAATTAAAATAAATAAATAATAAAAAAATGAAGATAAGATAATTCTTTATATGCTCCAAGATGGGAAAGTTTTCACTATTACAGCAGCAGAGACAAATGAATAGGGGGGGAGTGTAGAATTAAAAGCAAACAGTAAAGTCTGCAAGTAAAGAATTAATTAGTGGCCTAAAACGAAATTTCAAGAAAAGCACAGATACATATCCATTTATCATTCATTTTCTAAGCCACTTAATCCTAATTAGGGTCACAGGGAAGCTGGTGCCCATCCCAGCCGACTCTGGGCGAAAACAGGGTACACCCTGAACAGCTCACCAGGTCACTGCAGGGCAACACACCATTTACACCATTACAACCATTTACACTCACACACCAAGGGGCAATTTGGAACAGCTAATCAGACTACTGTGCATGTTTTTGGACTGTGAGAGGAAACCGGAGTACCCGGTAAAAACCTGCAACCTTCACATAGAAATGCCCCAAACAAGGGAATTGAACCCGTGACCTCCTTGCTGTAAGACTAACATGCTAAAACAAAACAGAAAACAACAGAAAGAAAGAAAGAAAGAAGAAAAGGAATAAACATACAGGCTAATACATCTTTCTAATAAACTGAGAATGAGCATCATGGAAGCTTGGATGCCCCCTAAAGCTCAGTGCCATGCCTTCTTTGGAGCACCGGTATGTTTTTTTTTTCCACCACGCACAATTCCAGCCTCTGAAAATCAATCTGACTCAACCTAGGAATGCAAACTATCGTCCAGTGCTGGTCCTGATGGAATTCATTTTGCCCCAACGTACAACCTGTAATACATTTCACTTAGCTTTAAATGACAAAATCTCTGCAAGGATTTTCTGATGGATTAGGATTAATAAAAGAGTCCTGTGTCCACACCTCTCTACTTCATACAACAGGAAATTAAAGTGATCCCTAGTTTGTATAAATACAGTGTATCACATATCACAACCTCATGATGTCACAACTTACACTGACCGAGTCTCTTTAGGTCAAATCCCCATTTCACACTCTTAATGTGCATTTACACACAGTGGACATCCCGCACATGCACACACACACACACACACACACACATACATACACACCTGAAGACAGAGTGTGACCTTTATTCATCAGCGAGAGCCAATCAATTAGATACATCGACTGAAATGGGCCAGGGGAAATGGAGACTGACACACCTGTGGCACTCTCTCTCTCTCTCTCTCTCTCTCTCTCTCTCACACACACACACACACACACACACACACAAACACGTGATCTCTTATTTTTCATGTGATCAGGTTGCGAATAAGCTGACAGCCGTTTTAGTCGACTTTGGAGCTCTATTTCTGTTACAGAGCTCATTATGTTTCACTTGAGCAAATTCAAAAATCCCAAGGTGAAACACACTTTGTATATTCAGTCCAAATTGTGGCTTATCTATCTATCTATCTATCTATCTATCTATCTATCTATCCATCCATTGATCCATCCATCCAAAAATAAAGTCGCACACCATAATATTTTCATGGAGAGCATTTAGCCTCGATCACAGCGTGTAATCTCCATGACACTGTTGCTCCAGTTGGTCCGGACGAGGCTCAGCAACATTAATATGACAATAAAATGACATCAGCTGTTGACCTGATATAAAATGGGGACTCAGATAATGAGCGAGTGTTTCAGGGAGTGTTTTCACTTATGTATCGGCACCCCACCTTAACCCTATTGAAAGTTTTGGGGACGTGGTGGAGAAGACTTTATGGAGTGGTTCAGTTTTTCGCTCATCGGTTCAAGACGACGGTAAGAAATGAACCCGATACTGAATGGAAATAAATGTTATGTTGGTTAAGTCTGTTGAAACAATGGCATGACGATTACGTGCTGTAAACAAAGCTAAAAACAACATATCTGTGTGTGTGACGTGTATATATATATATATATATATATATATATATATATATACAAAACCTCTATTCACAATCAGTATAATCTCTATTCATACAGACACAAATTCACATTGTTTCTAATTCAGAAATGTAAAAAAAAAAAATAAAAAAATGAGTGATCATGTTTCTTCACAGAGATTTGGTTGAAGATACACAGAGCATTTTAAAAGAATTATGAAGCCAGTGTTATGAACTGAATGCAATCACCACCAGTGCGTATTATTTCCGTGCTAACTAACACCCATTAAACCGTAGTTATTTTTATGAATTCTGATCCACGTCAGGTGAACCAGTGCCTGAAATACTGTGAAAAAACCCGAGGCTTAGCTTCCAGAAAATCGCCTGGAGTTAATAAATTTGACTCTTTTATGACCAAGCCTAATTAAGATACTTTATTGTACGATCTTAATGCACATTAATCTACAATGAGAGAAAATTAGTGAGGGGGCCTTGTTCATGGGATCATAACAGGCCATAATAAAAGGTTGTAGCTGTTTAGGTCTTAGGAGTCAAAACCTGTGTTATAAAACAGTCGATATGAAGGATAAATCTCTATTTTTTAGGCAATATTTGGACTATTTTTGCTTTGCACGTCACTGCTAATGTCAGGAACAGAGTGATGTTAATGTGCGGCATGGTGTAGATGTAATATCAGCATATTTCTGTCTGATCTTGTCTCAGTACAGTGTGTATCATGTGATCACGTCATTAAAAGCTCTAATGTTGGATTATTACTCTCATTAACGCTTGTGAGAAAGGTGCAAATGATGCTATATATATATATATATATATACATAAACACACACACTTTCTTCATCATTATATCTTGGCACCCTCTGATCTCTTTCGACAGCGAACCTGGCAGTAGATACACATAATCTGACCCAACGAGTCCAAAGTCGACCCCCCAGCACCCCCCACCCCCACACACACACCCTTGTCTTTGTCCATATCATCATTACTTTTCCGATCCCTTCCTCCCTCGTCTCTTCCTTTAATCGTCCTCTTGTAGAAGCGGAAACCAGCCTTGCAGGTATATAGCATCAATCCTTCCCACAGCTTCAAGAATGGACATGTCCAAAAAAGAAAAAGCCTGACCTAAATATGGCTGAAAGACACAACATGTGACCTGCTTTAGGCTCCAGGCCACGACGAATGGGAGCAAGAGCAGATGACAGCAGATGGGCAGCATATTGTCCAGAGATGACCCGTGTATAATTGTACATAAAGTTCACTGCACTCGGATCTGCAGTCGAATTGCAGTTGAATTAATTGAATTGGAGTTGAATTCTGATCATTAAAAACCACTGATGTGGGAATTCCTTGAACAGCTTTTGCTTGAAACATGCTTTTCTGTGAATCGTTCCATAGAGATGATGAAAAATGAACATATTAGCTCTTTCGTTTAACTGTGCCGCACGAGCACGTTCAACTTTATGAAGTATACGCATGTTCTACTGGGTCACATGATCACTAACAAGCTGCCTCCTACAAATAAATCATGGGAATAAATAGATTGTTCATGGGAAGAAAAAAAAAAGTTTTTTTATTTCCAGTGATCCCGACTGATGAGGTCAGTTTAAAAGCAAAATAGCTGATAATTCAAGTAATATAAGAAAAATAATAATTTTCCTAAAATACCAATTTTACAAATCAAGGGCGGCACAGTGGCGTTAACATGTCCACCTCACCCTGGACATTACTGTGTTTAGTTTGCATCCTCTCCTTGTGCTTGTGTGGGTTTCCTTTGGGTTCTTCGGTTTCCTCCAAAAGTCCAAAGACATGCACATAAGGTTAACCGGATGTTTCAGATTGCCCCTAGTTGTGACTTTATGTGAGAATGGTTGTGTGTGTGTTGGCTCTGCAATGGTCTGGCCAGCTCTTTGGGGTGTACCCAGCCTTTACCCAGTGTCAGCTGAGATAGGCTCCAGCCTCCCTGCAACCCTAATAGCATAAACCAGTTTGCAAAGTCAGATGATAAGAGAATTTCACAATCAACGTTCTTTTAGTTATAGAAATCTTTGCAAGGATGATAGATATTTTTGTATGTTTGCTATTGCTATACTTTTAAAAGCTAACCGTTTCTCATTTAGGAGAAATTCAATAATTTTTTCATTTTCTAATTAGGGTCTCGGGGTACACCCTGAACAGGCCATTGCAGGGCCAACATACACATATCCAATCACACCCACACAAACACCAAGGGGTATGCTTGGAACAGCCAAGTAGCCTACTCTACTCTATGGTTTTGGACTACTCTATGGTTTTGGACTGTGGGAAGAAACCAGAGTACCAGAAGGAAACCCACACAAGCACATGGAGAACATTCAAACTCCAGACAGAGACGCCCGGGCCCGGGAATCAAACCCAGGCCTTCTTGCTGAGAGGCGGACATGCTAACCCCTGCACCACTGTGATGCCCATTTAACAGAAATATTTAGTGTAATTTTTTTTTTTATTCCCAGGGATGTACAAATGCATTCAGATGTACATACCATGGGCATTGCATTACTGGCCTTTTGACTGCAGAAACATTCTGGAAAGAAAAGCTGAATGAAGATGATGATGATGATGATGATGATGATGATGATGATGATGATGATGATGATGAAATGAATGATCCCTTTTTGTAGGAAAACCACATGGTTAAATACTAAAATCTTTCAGCAAAATGTGGACTTTTTTTTAACAGTGATAAGTTGAATTTAATATTAAGAAGTAAATATTAAACATGTGACAGGTAAATGTTATTGCATCATAAAATAGAAGAGCCAATCATATGCAAATATGCAAATATATGGAAATGTATGCCAAGGAAATTACAGCAGAGTAATGAAACCTTATATAAGTTTACAAAGGGAAGCGGGTGGGCTTGTGTAAAGTGGGGGGTAATTTAAATATTTATAAAATTTGGATTTTTTGACAAGGCTAGGTGCTTTAATGTCTCTTTCAGTTGTTTAATAGAACCATTTGTCATCTGGTGTGAGAGAAAAAAAAAACATTATGGCCTTCAAATTTTGGGGGCCCTTATAGCCTTCAATATATTACTGGAATTCTCAGGACCTCTATATCAGACAAAGATAAAGCTATAACCTTACAGTTTCTGACACACACACACACGACACACACACACACACACACACGTATAGACATACTGTATATATTTGGTCATTTTCATGTGATCGTGTGACCACAAATTTAAGTCTTGTAAATAAACCAACGGCCGTTATAGCCGACTTTGGAGCTCTATTTCATTTACAGAGCTAATCATGATCAGAAGTCCTGCAATTTTTTTTACTACCATAACAAGCTCAATCTCTATGTTTTACTAACTTCCTCTTCCTATAAAAGGGTAGCATGCGCTAATTTATTTATGTATTTTATACGTATTCATTATCATTCATACGTTGAGAATTAATAACTGTAAATCCGCGAGTGTGAACAATAGCTAGATGCTTTGTTCACGTGTAACAGCACTTCACTATTCAAACCTTTACAGTAAATGTCTCACCCTTCTGATTGATGGCAGCTCACTTTAATTCATTTATAGACCGTCAATCATATTGATCTTTTCTTTGCCACGAGCAATCAATAGCCAAAGACGGGAGAGCAAAAGATGATAAATACACGGTAAACCTGCAGTGCTCCATCACGCTGCACCTGAAGCATGAGGTGTTTAGAAATCTCGTATTAGGCTTTTAAAGCTACAGTTGTTCAGTATTTTATATCAAATATAATCAGCCAAGTTTATAGTAACTTGCAAATACCCGAGGTGCAGAGCTGGACCTGTTTCTCACACCTGGGCCAAGATAAACCCAAAACAGGGTGTTTGCTTGCTTGCTTGTTTCCCGCATTCTGTGTTTTTTAAGTTGTTTCTTTGCTTATTTTTTTCTTTCTTTCTTTCCTTCTATCTTTTGTTTTCATTTATTGAGTCTTTTAGTTTCCCTACTTTCTTTTCTTTCTTCCTTCCTTTTTTCTGCTTAATCCTGCTTTGTTTCTTTCATTCAGTCATTCAGCCGATCTTTTTGTTCTTTCTTTCATTCTTTTCTCTATCTCTTTTAATAAATTATTTTTTGTTTCATTGGTACTTTTCTTTTTCCTTTCTTTATTTGATAAATCAAAATAATAAGCATTTCCTTTTATCTTTCTTTTTCTTTTTTAATCTGCTTCTTTGCTTCATTCCTTTTTCATTCTTTCCTTTCTATATTTGTTTCATTTCTCATTCTTTTCTTTGCACATTTTCTGTCTTTCTTTTGTTCTTTCTTTCCTTCCTTCTTTCTTTTGGTAAATCGTGATATGCTTTTTCTTTCCTTTATTGTTTTCT
>JAOUQZ010000012.1:4638058-4643058 GCA_028564935.1 Neosilurus hyrtlii | reverse complement strand
GCCTCTGTGTGTCCGCAGGAACACCGCTGGGAATCGG
Source organism: Neosilurus hyrtlii (assembly GCA_028564935.1). Classification (NCBI taxonomy): domain Eukaryota; kingdom Metazoa; phylum Chordata; class Actinopteri; order Siluriformes; family Plotosidae; genus Neosilurus; species Neosilurus hyrtlii. The sequence continues at coordinate 4,643,021 of JAOUQZ010000012.1, read as the reverse complement.
TTTCACCAAAGAGCCTCTTGATTACCCAGTTTACAACATAGCCGTTGACTCAAGAGCCCATGTTGGGTTTATTTACAACATATTTGTCCGCTTTATTTTAATTCGCAATATGCGTATTTTTTTTTTTTGTTGTTTTTTTTGTTTTTTTGTCCAGCGCAAAAAATGTCTAATAATCAATTAGGAAGAGCCTCGAAATTTCCATCACACGCCCGTAAAGGATTTCATCCAGTTCCTCCGATGATCTGTGTTTGTTTATTCATTTGGTTGTCTTTTTACTTATTCATCGATCTAGTTACAATTTAATGAATTAAAAAATAAATAAATAAATAAACAAGAGTGCAAGCCATGAAAGTTTAAAGCATGAACAGCAGTCAGGGAAATATTTACATCGAAGCTGGAGTGCTTGCAGACGGATGTAGGTTAGCATGGCAAAGCTAATATGCAAATGGCCTTATCTGCAGGGAGCCACAAACAGAAATCATCCTGATTGATATAATAAAGTGCCGTCATTTCTTTTTCTTTCCAGATTGTTAATTAAGCGGGACGGGCTGCACTTTGAACGCCGTCTGCCCGTGGATTTCTATACACCAGGATTGTGTTTTTTATTATTTATTTTTGTCTCTTTTTATCTAATTCCCTTGATTCCTATTTCCTGGGGTTTATTTTTTTAATTAATTTTTTCTATTAAATTTTATTTAATCTAAAAATGTGACTAAAACTCAGGCTAAACTTACTAGACTCAAAATCGACATATTTTGCTATGAGAATTTTTGGCGAATTATGGACATCATTGCCACTTTTCTCGAGCCAGATTTGCCATATTGGGGGTATTTTCCATGACGCAGAGTTTGCTGAAACCCACAGAGTCGGGCAGAAGTGAAGAAGTGAATATTATACCAGTTTGCTGGTGTCCAAGGCCATGACGTATGCTCAGAGCTGGCACCCAGACAGTGCCAACCATCCAGAACATAACTCATAAGTCATCCAGTATCCTGAGCCAAAACCGCGACCAAATCTGGCCTCAGGCTTAGGAGGGTCAAACAGAAGGATCGGCATGTAGGAGGGAAGCCCTTTAAAAAGGGGACGACTCAGTAAGTTCTCTCAAATTAAACTACCCTGTTTTTTTTTCCTTTTTTTTTTTAATGCCACATTTCATTCAGCTGTAGATACGTGTGCCTCTTAGTACCTACCCATGTTAAGTTTTGATCTCTTACAGTTGAAGACTTCGAGGGAATATATTTCCTTTCCCCCATCCCAGAGCAATTGGAATACATTTTCCCCTCCGCATATATTAATTCTCCATCCATCTTTGATGTCTTATTTGCGTGATTATTTCTCCACCGCAAAAATAAACAATCCCTATCAGCATCTCAGTTGTGAGTCATGTACGGCTGGGACTCTTCGGGTTGGTGGGGGGGGGGGGGGGGGGGGGGGGGGGGGGGGGGGGGGGGGGGGGGGGGGGGGGGGGAGGGGGTAGGATCAAAGAAAAAAAATCCCATATGCATAAGTTCAAGCATATATGAAGTGCGTGAAGCCAAAATAAGAGTAAATAAGAGCCAAGACGGATAGATCGCTTTTCCAGAACTGGATTTCAGAAAACATGCAAGTAACCATTAGAAAATTGTGCTAAACCATCCCAGACAACAATATTACATGTTTTGCAAGGTTTCTTTCATCACAATGGCTGAATCTTGAACATTGTATAAGAAATACACAAAATCTAGTTAAATAGTATTCATGCTTATGGTAGGAGAACATTAACGGCATTGAGGTTGAGGTAGTCACAATTCCTAACGAGTAACTAATCATGTGCATTTCATCATTAGCAGCCAGGTGTTACCTGTTTTCTTTTTTTTTTTTTGGGTTATACTTCATATTAAAATGTTATTATTTATGTATTTATTGAAAGTTAAGGTTATTTCATATATTTCTCTTCTATAAGTTGGGTAACAGGGTTGCATTTAATCACTCAGTTTTTATTCAACATTTATTTTCCCATGATCCTCAGGACATACTGGATGATGCATAAGCACTCAGAGAGTGCAAACCTCCACCAAGGCCAGCAATCCTGCATATGAACCAAAATATAAAAAAATCGTCCTTATCTCGCAAAGTTTAAACTAAGTGTCCTTGAAACTATCTCAGTAGCTGTTGAAGCCATGTAACCACGTAACCACCTTACAGCACTGTCTTACATACTGGCAAATAAAATTTAACCTATTTGAGCCCCAGTGATCAAAAATCATTTCTGGATCTGGCTAAAACTTTCTTCTTATATCTTTTGAGATCTTACATCAGCACAACAAATTTCCTTCTGATCTGGTCAAATTTTGCAGAGATATAAGCTTCTGAACTTTTTCAATGGGATTTCCCGTGTTAAGTGTAAATTGCCGCCAAATGCGCAATCTGGATCAGATCTGGATGAAACTTGGTCCGACATCAAAGCATCTGATCCCGAATACACACACCAAATTCTATTTAAATCGGATGTGTTCAGTCGGAGATATGATTTCAGATTTTATTTCGCCCCTTATAAGAGATAGGTATTATTTATTTATTTATTTATTTATTTATTTATTACCTTTAATACTTTTTAGCAAGGAAGCTGCGAGACAGACTGATAAACAAATAAACCCATGCCAATGAAAATATTTTTGGCAGACTTCGGTACTAATCCAAAAATAATATTTTATAGGTATGAATAATTAACTCATGGTAAAGGAGGTTTCAAGTACAATATGGGAACCGGATTCACACGTTGATACAAAGATAATGTACTGTAATGATTAGAGATACCAAAACTATTAAAACTCCCTAAAAAGTCAAGTAAAATGGGCTGCTAACTACTTTCAGATAGCTATCTTTCACTTTTTCATTAAACTTGAGCAGCCATATTGTTAAAAAGACTCTAACCTGTGCAATTAAAGCGGCGAAAAACAGCAGAGAGGGAAGTCGAGAGACAGCGAGTACAAGCATGGCACCTCTAATTATTGACTGGCCTCTGGTTTGCTGCAAACGCCTTCATTAGGACTTTTCTCTGAGTAATTTGCTGTGGTATGACATTCATCATATATTGTTGGTAACCTTTAATTCATCTATTGTTAGCACTTTTTTTTGTGTGCTGAAGTAAGGACTTGCAATTTTTGTGATTGTGTGCATGCACGTTATACGAACAAACGCCAGTGTAAATTGGCGTTATGTTTTATTTGCTAAGAAGTACAAGAAAAGAAATGACATCATCGCTTTATCATGACGGGGGGTGAAGCGCCATGAGGTGAAAACTAAAAGAACTAAACTGTACTGTACATCTTGTTATATTCCAAAGTACAGTAGTCCAACCAGTCATGCATGCTCTGCATCTAGCATCAGTGCATCCAGTCCAGTTGTCTAGCAGGCACTTCCAGCTCCATCTCCCTTTCAAGATTAGTCAGGTTTAGTTGGGCATCAACTGGCTGTGACCCTACTATTGCCCCATCGCGCTATCCTGTGGCCAGTGGCAGACTACTTTCAGCAGTGGTCACCAACCGTTTCCTGGAGAACCTTCTGCAGGTTTTATCTTCACCTCTTTATGCTAATTATGAACAAGAACGTCTTAAGGCAATTATTGGTGAGTGATCAGAGTAAGGAATGATGGACAGGTGAGCAAAATGATTATGAAGAAAAGTTTTAATCTTGGATAAGCATCCATCCATCCCCTAATCCATCCATTGATTATTTTGACCCAATCCCAGCTGACTTCTGCTAAAAGACGGCATACACCTTAATCACCCACAAGCACTTTAGAGTAGCCATCAAGAGTTTGGACTGGAGAAGGAAACCAGAGAACCCTGAGAAAAGCCAGAGAAGGCCCCTGTTCACAGGCTTTAAGCTGTGGCCACTAGTGGATATATACATGTCACCTATCACCACAAAATAAGTCTTAAAGCATCAAACTGATGCTTTGAGTAAATTGTCAAATTGTAAAATTAGTCAAACGTGTGATGCTTTTTGTCAAATTTCCCCATTTATTTTATTTTTTTTTAAGTTTATATCATTTTAAAGATGAGAGTGCTCATTGTTTATATACTGTATGTGATTGATGAGGTTATGTTTTCATTGGCATGGGTTTGTTTGTTGGTCTGTTAGCAACTTCCTGTCCACAATTTTTGACAGATCAATCTAAAATTGTTGTGATGGGTAGGGGATCACGCAAGGATGTTCCCATTAAATTCTGGGAAGAAACCACACACTGATGTCACAAAAATAATCAAACTTTCCCAAAAAAAAATCTGTCTTTTATAATGGGTGAAATGGTTTAAAAATCATATCTCTGTCAAAACGCATCCGATTTGATTGAAATTTTTCGGCGTATTCAGCATCAGGAACTTTGATGTCAGACTGAGTTTCATCCAGATCGGATCCAGATTGTGCATTTGGCGGCAGTTTAAATTTAGCATGGGAAATGCTATTTACTGGAAGTGTGGCAGTACAGCAGGCCTAGCAGGGAGTGCTATGTAGTAAATGTTTATTGTCTTGGCGGAGGTTTGCGCCTTTTTTCATAGTGTATCATCAAAGATTGTGGGTTGAAATCCCAGTAAGAATCCTGGCAATGATCTGAAGCTAAGAGTTCAAATGAGCATAACTGACTTTGTGTGTTATTATTATTATTATTATTATTATTATTATTATTATTATTATTATAGCGGGATATTGAGAGAATGTGGTGGGAAAGTGGCAAAAATGTCCTTAAAAGAAAGAAATTATATCAACTCAAAGTGCCCAGGCTGGACATTCGCATTCTTGGGATGAGCTTTAGCACTGGGTTCGCCTAGCAATATCCTGGAATCCTGAATCACTGCCATCATTCAATATTTGCACCCAAAAAAGTATCATATTTACGTTTGAGCTTTCATTTTCTGTCTAGCACTTGATGTATGGGATGTAAAGTAACTTTAGATAAAGTGTGGAGCAAAGGGAAATGAGA
>JAOUQZ010000012.1:4628058-4635558 GCA_028564935.1 Neosilurus hyrtlii | reverse complement strand
CTCTCCCAACTGCCAGTGGTGGTGTCAAACCACTTGAGTCTGTAAGTTGCCTTACATAACTTTAACCATAAACATGGCCAATATGCAGACATATGTTTCTTCTTGCCTCTTATATGGCTCTGGGTTGCTCATATAAAGGTCAGAAGTTCAAATCCTTTAACCCTCTTTGTTCCAGTGGTGCTGTATCATAGCTGACCCTGTGCTCTGACCCTGACTTCCTAACAAGCTGGGATATACTATAAGATAAGGCTTCCATGGTGCTGTAATATACTGTATATGTAACAAATAAGGACTTCTCTGAGAACACCAGGGCATTCTGCATCACAGCATTCTGGTTGGAGGTGGAGCTACAGGTATTCTGTCCTACAAATCTTTGAGGTCGCCTTCATCTACTCATCCCTGATGAGTGTGGTTTTTATACCTTCTTAGCATCACTCCACCATTTTAGCTATTATGTACCATGCTGCTTGCTCTGCCACTTCTTCACAAACTTGTACTGGATAACTTTGGATCAGTTACATTCTCAGTAGATGATGGCTGGCATGACTTTTCCGTTTACTGATGCAAGTCTAGTCCATAGTTTTGTCATGTCCTTTTCTGACTTATGTTATCCTTAATTAAGATCACAGGGAGATCACAATGGAGTCCATCCCAGACCATCCTGAACCATCACAAGGCCAACATATCCACACTCACATTTATATCTAAGGGCAGTTCAGCCAAATCGCCTAATGTGCATGTCTTTTGTCTGTTTGAGGGAACCGAAATACCTGGACAATACCCACAGTAGCATAGGGAGGACATGCAAACTTCACCTTAATCCACTGCCAATTTTGTCAATTTAAGTATATTGTAATCTAACTGTAAGATTTATGGTTTCCATCCATCCATCCACTCATCTTCTCCTTATCTGAGGTAAGATTGCAAGGGCAACAGGTCTAGGAAGGAAACCTAGGCATCCCTATCCCCAGTGACACTCTCTAGCTCCTCCTGGGGGATCTCAAGGTATTCCCAGTACAGACAGTATATATAATCACTCCAGCAAGTTCTGGGTCTTTCCCGGGGCCTCCTCCCAGTTGGACGTGCTTGGAAGACCTCTAAATTGAAGCAACCAGGAGGCATTCTAATCAGATACCTGAACCACCTTACAGTTTTCACTGCCTTTAAAATCAAAAGTTTTTGGTTTGTCCCTTTGCAGAAACTTTTAAAAATTATGTTAAATCCCAGCAAGAAAGTGTTTCCTGTTCTGAGATCTGAAGTAGTGGCTCAGTGTTTAAGGCAACAACCTAGTGATTGGCTGGTCATGAGTTCAAATCCAACCAAGCTGAGAAAGTTGAGCCCTTCCAGAAGACCTAAACCTTTCCACTATCCTTTATTATACCTCGTTTTTTTTAATAGTGTACCATCAAAAAATCTTTAATAGTTTATGAACCATAATATTGTGTATCCATCTTGATGCTGTAGTTTCTGATGCAGATCTAGTCCATTACCGGGACAGTGTTGTTGGGTTGTTTTAATTACATGCTGTAAAATGGAAAATTACAGACTTTCAAAACAGGTTTTGTGATCACAATTAGACTACAAAGCACAAACCTTCTCCTTTTTACTTCAGAGGCAGAGCGGACATGCTATTTTTGAGACCTGTTTCCTTAATTATTTCTTTGATGAAAGGTTGCTTGTTGCATAGTATGAGGAGAAACACTTGTTTTCTTTTCCTTCGCCAAGACTATAATGACTGAAGGAAACTCGGAGGACACTTTTGTGACTTGGGGTTCCATGATGCTCTTGTTGGTGCCAGTTGAACAAACAAATTGATTGCATTTAAGTTTTAAAGGTGTGCTTGCGTGGCACGGATCATGATCCTGAGTTGCCCCGATCATATTCGGATGTTACATCAGAGGAGTTGGGGAACATCGGTGCACATCAGAAAACATCGGAATAAATCAGCGCACATTGGTATACCTTGGAAAATATTGTAGAATTCCGGGAAAAACTTCGGTGGTATCATGATCGGTGTTGTGTGAGTGCACATTAAGTAATTTCATATTGGGGGTGGGGTGAGGGAGGGTGGGGTTTTGTAAGGAATTGGTCTGATTTTAGTCGGGTTCTTCCATATTTTCAGTTTAACCGTAACTGTGTTTTCTCTTTTGTGACCCAAATGCAATAAACACCAGCGTGTGAATGTACAGTTTCTAGCGAACACAGTAAAATCATTACGAATGCAGATTCAGCTTTGTATCATGAATCCCAAGGGACGAAGTTTAAAGGTTTTGTGCTTAATTACACATTAAACACACTCGGCAATATGATGCCCTTTATGGCGATGTGTTTGCTGACGTCCCTTTCCCCAACCCCTTGGTGTTTATTTAATTGTTTCTTCATAGTCAAATCATTAATTTGTCCTTCTTTGCCTCACAAATCCAAACAGCTTTAATTGACCTGTCTCCCAAGCTAAATTAAGGATATGTTTATCCAGGCGAATCAAGACCAGAGGAGTTTGGATCAGATTTTATTGAATTTCTGACTCCCAAAACTTTCAGCACTTTTTCTTACTTTAGTATTACAAATATTTATGCAATAATATTACAACCGTATAGTTTTTATGGTAAATAATGCTGATTGTCTCATTATAATTGCACCTGTTATATTAGGCAGTAAGTAAAAAAAATAAAAATAGCTGCTAATGTCTTGGACTTACATACTAAAGAGCCACCATCATCATTTAAAAGGGCTAGTAGGGTGAAAGACATTGTCATTGTTTTAGTGCTTCACACATCCATATCTTATCTGGATTTATGGATCAGCCCATGTTCCCCTACTTCCTATGTTCCCCAGACCCGATTTCCCAGTACCTATGTTTCCCAGTCCTTATTACATTAATGGATCTTCAAAGTAATAATTTATTAGGGTTAGGGTTAGGGTTAGGGTTAGGGTTAGGGAACAAAGGTACTGGGGAGCATAGGTACTGGGGAACACAAACTTGGACCCAGGGATTTAAACCCAAAGTATGTGTGGCCAAAACTGGAAGGGCTTTTGATTGACTGAATCTTGTTCCTTCTTTCAATTAAATATAGTATATATAACCCTCAGAAATTCCAGAATATGCTGCCCCAAAGGTAGAAATATATTAAACCTATAGAGATTCTTACCCTGACAGTTACTCAACCTCACCTACATCATTCGAGTTTAAAATCAGGCTCAACTACAGGTGTGTGTGCAACTATTTTTTTCACCTGTTTATACCCGCCTGCATTATATTTTGTCAAATGTATTCAGTTCTATTTCCCAAGCTATAAACATCCATCTGTCTATCCTTTATTGATACCACTGGTCTGTCAGGGTATTGGGGGAAACTGAAGCCAATCCCACCTGACTTTGGGTGAGAGGCTGGGTACATCCTGAACAGGTTACCAGTCTATTGCAGGGCTAAAACATCCATTCATCCTTTCATCCACCCACCCATCCATCCATTTCCATACCACCTATAGGTCAAGATTACAAACCCACTGACCCATCAACTGATCCATCCTTTAATTATTTATTTGCACCACTAATTCCATCAGGGTATTGAGGGAAACTGAAGCCAATTCCACTTGATTTTGGATGAAAGGCTGGGTTCTTTTTGAACAGGTTATCAGTCTATTGCAGGGCGAAAATATCCACCTATCCTCACATCAATTGAAGTATGTATATACCAGGGTTGCATGGGGAGCTGGAACCAATCCTAGCTGACTTTGAACGACAGGCATGGTACACGGAAAACTAGTTGCCAGTCCATTGCAGGGCTCAAACAGCAATCCATCCATCCATCCACCCATCCATTTGTTCATCCTTTATCTACACCATTAATCCATCAGGGTGTTCAGGAAATTGAAGCCAATCTCACCTGACTTTGAATGAAAGGCTGGGTTCATCCTGAACAGGTTATAAGTCTACTGCAGGGCTTAACTGTCCATCCGTCCATCCATCCCTCCACCCATCCTTACATTATTCGCAGTATGTATATGTCAGGGTCACATGGGGAATTTGAACCAATCCTAGTTGACTTTGGATGAGAAGCATGGTACACGCAAAACTGGTTGCTAGCCTACTACAGGGGTAAAACATCTATCCATCCACTGACATGTTCATCCATCCATTATCTGCACCACTTACATGTCAGGGTCACATGGGAGACTGGAGCCAATCGTAGCTGACTTTGGACAGAAGGCATGGTACAACCTGAAATGGTTGCCAGTCTATTTAGGGGTTAACCATGGAAACCCCGTTACTCTTTATTCTTGCATCCCTTCCTGATGCCAGGTCACATGGACACGTTTGGTTGCAACCAGATGCCCTGCACACCCCCCCCCCCCCTACAAAGAAATAACACTTTCTATTTGTGTCTGAGTAGGTGATATTACCTGTTCAAACTGAATGATCTGTTTGTATTCAAAGCCATCGCTAATCTACTGATTTGAAGCAGAATCCGAGGTGCAGAGAGCGCATCATTCACATGGCCAATGTAGGTAACATTTTAGGGAAAAGAAATTAAGTTGCTTCGACTCCAATTTGCTTTAATAGACCAGCACCAAGGCATGATGTAAAATAACTCAATGACATGCCTGCGTGCTATATGCAAAACTTCCTCTCCCGTGCAAATATATTCGGCGCACTTGAAGGTGTGCAGCACTTGTCCAAAAGAGCCAAACGACTGCTTCCCATTAGAGACTGAGAGATTTGTCATTATTTGGCCTCTGCTGCTCACGCTTCAAGTGCGCTGTTCAAGTGATTGGGCACGGACTCGCATGCAGACACCCATTTCTATTTCCCATTCTGACTGCCATTCTCTCTCCTCAAATAGTAATTTCATACATGGGACCACGCGTGTGCGTGCAAGTTTTTCTTTTTCTTTTTTTCCCTCCCCTTCCCTGCTGCTTTGCAAAGGCCAGTGAAGGATCGTGTTCCTGTCTTGACATGCTGGAAGGTGAGAAAGTACAAGAAAGCCGCCGTCCCTTCTCAACACCCTCGCTGACTTTTGATTAGTGCTGAAACAAGGCTGCTGAATTATTATCAAAAGCCAGGACACCTCAGGAGGTGCAAAGAAGACAGGAAGGGGGGGGGGGGGAGATTGCTCCCTCTCTGTCTCTGTCTCTGTCTCTGCCTTTCTTACTTTGTCTCTCTCTCATGCTATGTCTTCGAGTTAAATTGACATGTCTCCAGCTACAAGCAGCCATTAAAGAAATGGCAATCTGTGTCAGGATAAGTTGTGTTGTCAGGCATGGCTGAACGTGACAATTTAATTTCTGTGTATTATGAAGATTGTAGGTAAATGCATCATATTACAGCATTAACCCCACTCGCCTTCATTCATTTGCCATGAACCATTTAATTCTATTAACGCGGTGAGGCTGGAGCCTATCTCAGCCGACTCTGGGCAAAGGCACAATATATATATATATAGGTACAACTCTATACAGCTTGCCAGTCCATCACAGGGTCAACACTCACACTGACACCCAGGGGCATTTCAGAATAGCCAATGGGCCTAATGTGCACGTCTTTGGACTTTGGAAAGAAACCTGGACCACCCAGAGGAAACACAGGGAGAACATGCAAACTCCATACAGAAACGCCCTGTCCTCAAGGACTCAAAACCAGTACCTTCTTGCTGTGATTCAGACATGCTAGCCATTACACCACCATGCCGCCTATCCTACTCGTCTTTCACATAATGCTTGACAAGTGAAGTCTGCAGGGTTTTTTTTATCCGAGCCTTATGGCTCATCGCAGTCTTAGCTTTTCCCAGGTTCTGTAGCATGAAGCAACAAGACGTTCAACACCTCCTAGATGGGACGCTAGTCCATTGCAGGTTACCTTCCCAGGTGGACAGAGGAGCACTTGCGGTTAAGACCCTATCCAGGGCTCTTAGCATGGTAGGGGTCTAACTGGGAATTGGTTTATATTTTTATTAAAATATTTCATTGTGGCAGATGCTGGCAGCATCATACTACCCCCGGAAAAAAGCCATAACAGGATATAATTCAAATTCAACACTGTGACTGATTTATAATATAAAATTAGCTAAAAAAAACAAAACAAATAGGATTAGCTCTACAGCTCTACCTTCCGTTCCACTGAAACATTTAACAATATGTGACGAGCTCCCAATGCAATTTTTTTCAAGTCTGCCGTAGCAAAGCAGCAACACCATCTCTATTTATTTCCCTGTTCTGTATGCCAGCAGAAAGAACTGTGGTAATTTGTCAGGGAATGAATAGAGTTAAAAAAAATAAAGAAATAAAATACCTCTGTGTGTTTGTTGCCAGAAATGCTAATTAAAAAGGGACCGTCTGAAAGTTATAATATTTATAGATAAGAAATTAAATTTCACAGTTCTCCAATAATGATAATTTGAGCTTTCTACACAGACGGTTTATTCAGAGGAAGAAAAAAAAAAAAAACTTTTTGGCAACATTTCTGCTGAATCGTGTCAAACCTCCGACCCAGCCTCAGTTCATCGTACAGGCAACGGCTTTCTCTGTTTTCTCTCTTGCTTTCGACAACAGAATGTCAGCTACACACCCTGGAAATGGAAAACATTCGCAAAATTCTAGGATGTGACATGGTATGAATCCTCTAGGTATGTGAAGCCTCTCAAACGCGATACAGTAAACGATACGCTGTATATGAAACAAACAGAAATTTTCCAATAAGTATTTTAAGGTTTACTGAACCAAAAAATATTTGCATCCACCAGCTGTTGCTTATTATACTGCTACCATGGTCCGGTTTAATGACTGTGCAGTTTTCAGGGCCAAGTGTGGATGTGGCTTATTTGATGTCTAGAGTTGTCTAGAGTTGTGAGATCTTAACCCCCCCCCCCCCCCCCCCCCCCCACACACACACACACACACACACCTGCTCTGTCGCCAAGCCAGGAGAAAACTGGACCAAGCCTTTGCCCCAGAAGCTGCAGTACAGGAACCTTCTGAAAGACTACCAAAGGGAACATCCCTTAACAGGAAGGAGTTGTGTGCCATAAACAGGGCCAGAGCCGGGGTTGGCCGCACAAAATCAGCTACAAATGGGGTCTGCATGACTTTTCCTCATGACATGATATGATGATGATTTGATGTCTAACGGAACATGAAACTGGTCAACATAATCACTTATATACTTATATACTTATATACCTGATGGTACAGATATAATATTAGGGCTGAAATAGTGGTTCAGGGAGCATGAGGAGTCATTTTCAAATATGTATTGCCTCCCTAGAGTCCTGAGCTTTACCCTTTCGAATGTCTTAGGGATGTGCTGGAGAAGACTTTATACACTGTGTACACAATTATTAGGCAAGTTCTATTTTTGAGGATTGTTATTGTACAACTATACAGTGCTCTTCGTCAATCCAAAATGTTAACAAACCCTCAAACCTAACCATGTCATGTCATGTCATTTTCTGAACCGCTTAATCCTAATTAGGGTCGCGGGGAGGCTGGCGCCCATCTCAGCCGA
>JAOUQZ010000012.1:4612530-4624322 GCA_028564935.1 Neosilurus hyrtlii | reverse complement strand
TGAGAACTGAACACCTCGTACTTCTTGACACTCCAGGTAGGTTGCAGTTGTGGAATATGGAGCACTGGAGGATTATGTGTTCCTGGGAGCTTCATGTTTGATTCTTCTCAAATCTTTGGTGGTTAATTTGCGTCTTTTCTTCTCGACACGTTTCTTGCAGCCCTGTTGACTATTTGCAACAAAACGTTGATGGTTCTATGATCACGCCCCAATATCTTAGACATTTCAAGAGTGCTGCATCCCTCTGAAAGGCTTTTTACAATTTTTGACTTTTCAGAGTCAGTTAAATCGCTTTTTGGCCCATTTTTCCTGAGGAGAAGAATCTACCTAATAATTATGCACATCTTGATATAGTGTGTTGATCTCCTTAGGCCACACCCTCCCTCGTTACACAAATACACTTCACCTGATATGCATTAAATCCAATAACCATTCAAGTTTATACAGCTTGGAGTTGGAAATTATGGATAAAATGATGACATGGTCAAAATAATCACTTGCCTCATAATTGTGCACACAGTGTAGAGTGGTTCAATCAGTACAATGATGTTTCACATTCCATTTATTAAAACTGATTGTTTTTGGTTTGATCTTTGGTAAGGCTAAGGTACAATTCTACTAGTTTGTCATTAAAGGTCAGATATTATACCCACTCTATTATATCAGGCCTTGATATTTTTATTCCAATCACCAGTGGAGCACCGAAGTATTATCCAGAAACCTCCCCCTGAAATGCTGATTTTGAGTGTGTAAGCTGGACAGCTTGTTTGGCTTCCTCTTCCCAATTATTGTCTTTCTCTGCTACTCTGCTCGGATTGGCTGCGTGCTTGGTCTGCTGAATCCTTGTGTTTACGCCCAGCTCATGCATTTTACAGGAAAAACCTAAACATGCACTAGCCTCGTTTCTTGACATTATGGTGTCGTCCAAAATCCCTAGTGAACACTGTAAAAATATTAATTACTCCAAAAAGTGGAAAAAGCATCACATCTCCCCAGTAATATTTTAATGGCTTAAGTATTTTTACATGCCATGATAGCAAAGCTGGTATTGTTTTACTTCTGTCGGTTTGACCCTCGGAATTTGTTTATTTATTGTTATTATTAATATTATTATTTGGGTTTTTTTGTCTATGCACACCTTTATCACAATAACTGTTGTGATATTACTCTCAAATTTTTAGGGTATTAACTTGAGGCCAAAGGCTAAAATAAGGTCATGAAAAGGAAATTGTAGGTCAAATTCAAGGTCACCAAAATGGCAGCCAATTGTTTATAAAGACCAGGTAGCGGCTCGTGTGATTTCTGTATTGGAGACTCTAATTATGAATGGAATTTAACTTGACATCTCCTTCCAGCATCCTTGCATTGCAATATAAAATAGTTTTACACATTTGCCTACTTGTACGTTGATACAGCAAATGTTCTGTAAATCGTTCCTTTAAAATCAATGAGGTTTAAAAATAATGTTAATAAAATTGCAGACTCGTTTTGCCGTCAGAAACGATTCCACCATGTTTCCAGTTATTGTTGTCATTCACTGATGACTAAATTGTTTAGTTTTGACCCTCTCCATATGTTTTGATCCCCTGATAATGGCCTTACTGTGGCTTTGGGAAGAAATCCACCTCAAAAAGTATTTTCCAGATTCCAGATTCTGAGTCCAGAATCCCAACTATAGCAGGAATGCCAGGCTTTTGTTCACCAGTGTGGTTTAACAGGATACAGATGTATCATACTTCTAGATTATTTGGTATTTGTGCTTGTATATATGGACCAACAGCCAAACTATGATATTCTGCTAAAATGATTGATCCGTAACATTAAGCAAAATAGCACTTGGCCTAAATGTATGGATTATAATAAACGTCTGTTGGAAATAAGTCTGATTTAAGGGGTACAGTGCGATTTCCAAACGTCACCCTGATACGTTTCATGTGTGTGCTAAGCCACAGATTGCTGTTCAGCCTTCCATCAAAGGAAAGCACAGTATAGGAGACGCCATGTAAATGTCTCAGGATGGATTTGGAACATATATGTCAAGCTCCATGACTCCAGGAGATATTTGTCTTTGCATGGTATTTCATTTTCAGTATGTGAGATCCTTCAAATATTACATTTCTTTGTCAGTTGGAAGGATCAGACATTTTCCTCCACTCTGCTGTGCTACTGGGATAATTTGGCCATATATTAGGCCCCATATGTGAAATATGAAAGGAAGATATTTGGCTTTGTCAGTGGGACACTGTGCATGAGAGATCAATGAAGAAATCGGTCACTGTTTCAACCTGACAGTGAAATTATGTTTAAAAAATAATAATCTTTTTTTTTATTATTATTATTTTTTAAAATAAATAGCATATATAAATACCACAAGCAGAAGATGTAAGGGCACAAGTGAATGCTTAATTGCTGTAAACTGCAACTGGGTTCGAATACAAGATGTCCAATCCTCAAAGTGTTGTTAAAAAAGGTTAAAAAAAAAAAAAAAATTAAGATAATTCTAATGCAAAAAAAAAATTGGCTAATGCTAATGCAAGTGTTATGGCTGTTTAAAGAAAATAATTTAAATATCATCGATGTAGCTATCAAATAAGGCAGAATTATTTATAGAGATAGGAATTTAGTTCACACAGGATACTAGACATGAAATAGGTTCGTACAACAATTTTGGTAGAATTTAGCAACAGGATTTCAATCTGGGAACTGAGCCGGAAGGCAAAGCTCTGAATTTACTAATTGATCAACATTCCTACCCTCACCTATGGTCAGGACAAAGAACAAGATTGTGGATACAAGCGTTTCCTTCACAGGGTGGCGGGACTCTCCCTTAAAGAATCTGGGAGCCATCTTGGAGGAGCTCGGAGTAGAACTCCAGTTCCACTGAGGTGGCTTGGGCATCTGATTAGAATGCCTCACAAAAGCCTCCCTGGTGTGGTGTTTTGGGCATGTCCAACCGAGAAGAGATCCCGGGGTCGACCCAGAACACTCTGAAAGGACTATGTCCTTCGGCTGGTCTGGAAGCACCTCGGTGTGTCCCCCGGATGGGCTGGAGGAAGTGGCTGGGGAGAGGGACGTCCGGCCCTCACTGCATAGGCTGCTGCCCGCGCAACCGGACCCCAGATCAAGCGGTAGAAGATGAAGATGATGAAGAAGATTTCAGTATTTGAAAACTGTTTGGCCTAACAAGCTTTTAAAACATTTATGTTGGGATCCATTTCCATCCACTCCACATCAGGGTCCTGAACTCATTCGTTTATTAATTTTCTGAACCGCTTAATCCTAATTAGGGTTGCGGGGGATGCTGGCGCCCATCTCAGTCGTCTCTAGGCGATTGGCGGAGTACACCCTGGACAGCTCGCCAGGTCATTACAGGGTGGGTCCAGAACTTTAAACTTCTTTTGATTTGCAAGTTGAAAAGCTATTTAACTAAAACAGCTGAGTATTTTGGACATTAACTGCATGTTACACGAATTACAGCCAAGAGAATTGATACAACTCATGACGCAGCTCCATTAAGATCTTGAAAGTATAAGCATTGATCTCATTATTTTACCCATCATTCTAGATTCTGTGTTTTGTTCATGGTTTTTAAGGGACATTTAAAGTAAATATACTCAGTACTGTAGTATTTTGGCTTGTATGAAATTCAGTCCGTAGCAATTTAGCATTAAGTTATTAATATTTGGTAGGACTTAGGTTTAATTTAGGTAATTATGGGGAGCCCCATGTAACGGATCCCTTTTGTTTCTCTGTCTTAATTTCCCAACAGTGTGTCACATGACCTACACATTATTGATGATGTCACAGAGAGGGGTGCTGCCACCATAGGACGTCCCAACTACACAGCTTCATGCACTGCTTTTAGCTTTAAATAAGTTCAATAATTGGCCTTTTTTATACATTTGGTAAAAATAATGCAATTTAAGGTAAAATTTTGTTTTACTTAGTCATAAAAAGTCGCACAAGTAAATGTTAAATAATATAAATGAGATCCCGACCCTGACCTTTCTCATCAATGGGGCTTTTCCGCCTGCTGGACTTTTGTTTGCCTTGTTTTTCTGGAGAAATTCTAGACTAATGTGGTTAAAAATACTAAAATAATAATAATAATTAAAAGAAAAAAGAAAATCCAGAAGATCAAATGGTGCATGGCTTCGTGAGATTTAAGTGTCCACAAACTTTTGGTATCTCTGACCCAAAGTAGCCTACATCTGGGGGGCATCGCTGCAAATAAAACCAACGGAAGAACTTTAACTAGTTCTGGGACATGACTTTATTGAGAAAAGGAGGAAGAGGGCGGTTCTATGAACCTCCTTCCTGTTTATCATTCCTCCTTAATGACATCACTTACATCTCTTTACAATCTAGCGTAACCCTGACCCCGCCTTCATCATCAACAATGCTAAATGGCTATTTTCCAAATGGCGACTCTGTCTCGTGTGTTACTACAGTGTATGACATGCTTTACTATTGACAGCGCGTCCTGAATGATTTGATTACGCTTATGTAAAGACGATTGATAAAATCAATGCGAGAGCCCAAATAACATTAGGACAAATTCAGCCATGTGCAGTATCTGATTTATGGGATCTGATCAGTACTCGAACTCTGTTCATTAGCGAGCGTGATGCTCCAGTGCAGTCGCTGAATTTGTCATAAACAAATCTGTAATAATCTGATGTGCCAACCATCCGACTATGCAGCCTAGACTTCCTGTGAATGGAGTCCCTGGTGTAGTGAAGCCGGCACTCAGTTTGATCATATAACAGACTGATATCCCAAATCTGAGCTGACACGCATCGCTAAAGATGCCAATGGTAATTAATTAGCATAGAGCAGGAGCTCCGTGCTGTCGGCCCTCGGGGCCGCTCGTATCAGGGTCAGAGCGGTGTCCGTCTCTGTTCCACCGCCAGTTTGGAAATTGAGACTCATACTGTCACTCTGTGGCTCTGTGATGGCTTCTTGTAGCCTCTGGCTACGGAAAAAAAAAGTGCCAGCTAATGACTGGAGTGGACGAGAGATAGAAAAGGATTTTATTATAATATTTCAACTGACGTGCAAAAAAAAAAAAAAAAAAAGATTGAAAGCTGAAATATTGAGTTTTTGATTCTCTGTTTTTACATCAGCCCAGCTGGAAAGAAGCATTTTGGCTGGCTGCTTGTTAAACCGGCCTGAATGGCCTGAATCCAGACTGCTGTGTTTATTTCAGGTGTTATCTCTGATTACAGGAGGCATTCTCTGCAGGGAAGAGTCAACCTGCGTCTATTCCACCTGACATATACACACACACACAAACACTAATCCACTGTCAAACCACATTTATTGTGTGTTTTGTAGCCTCGCATGGCCAGCAATAACATTGTACACAAACATATCTATAGTCACCAGTCACTTGACTATGACCACCTGTACACCTGCACGTTCACGTGGGTATCCAATCAGCCAACCATGTGGCAGTCATGTAATCCATAAAACCCATGAGGATACAGGACAAAAGGAAAATCTCGAGTGAATTGTGCTTCGAGCTGACAGGGAGGCTTACATACCTACGAGGTTCTTCCAGATCTGGGCAGGATTGGGCTACAACAGCAGAACACTACATTGTTAAAAAAAACTACGTTTTTGTGTGGAGCTTGCATATTCTTCCTATGGTTGTACAGGTTTCCTCCAGGTACTCCAGTTTTCTCCCACGGCTTAAAGACATCGGTTATTTAGCTGTTCCAAATTGCCCCTAGGTCTAAGTTTAAGTGGGAATCTTAATGGGTTTGTTGACCCTGCAGTGGACTGACGAGCTGCTCAAGGTGCAACCCCACCTTCACCCAGAGTCGGCTGAGATAGGCACCAGCCTTCCTGTAACCCTAGTAGGATAAAATGGTTTGGCAGATGAATGAATGAATAAATGGATGAATGAAGGAATTTTCACAAAGAGCACTGGAAGAGCGCAAACCTCCGCCAAGCCCCACAAAAATTGTCCTTTTTCCCCAATGTTTCCCCCAAAAAATTTACTAGATCCAGAATTTGATCCGGCTCATGTTCAAAATCTAATGGAGTCCAAAAATCCGCCTCTGGTGGAGGTTTTATGAAAATCTTCACAATCTGGTAGAACTCAATCTTCTGTGTGAAGGTTTAAAAAACATGAAACATAAAAAATGTACAAAGAAAAACAGTCATGCTTACCATATTTATCTCACCACTGGCAGAAAAAAGTGGGCGGAGCCATGTCATGCATGGGATGCTAGGTTACCTTCCCAGTATTTTTACTGGTACCCATTTATACTGCTGGGTGAACAGAGGCACACTTGTGGAGCACGGTGGGGATCTAACGGGGATTCGAAACCAACAACCTTTCGATCATGAGCCCAGCACCCTTACCACTACATCACTGGCCACACACATTATTTTATGATGTATAAAGATTTGCTATCTATCCCGGCACTCTACCGTCCAGTACAGCGTCTCTTCTCAACAAACACGATACATAACTAATCTAATGAAAAGACACCTCCCTTCTACGCCTTCCAACTTTATAGTCCGCTCTTTTCCTTTACCACAGCCTACAAATATCCTCCCCAGTTTTATAGATGTTTTATAGATGGAAGACATGCAATGCCAAGGAGTGGGGACACGACAATTATTAGTGGGCCACACAGTAAGTAAACAGTCCCTCTTGCTGGAAGGCGCCATCATTTCTTGGCACAAGCCCAGGTCTATTGTTATTGGCATATAAACTAACGTGCAAACTTTTTACAGAAAACGCCAGAAGACGCCATTTTTTTTTCCTGTAAGTACCGGAGCCACTTTTATGAGCACTGTCTTGCCTCTCGAAAACTAAAATTGACAAATAGAACATTTGGAATGTTTATTGAAATGACAAATGCAAGGTTTATTGAGCTTGTTACGTGTCGATTTAATGCGGGCTTTATGTGAGTTGTGTGTCGTGATGGTCATGTTTGTGTTGTGATGCTTCCAGCAGATTTCAGCGGTTCGGCTTGGCGCTCGGCCTGGTGTCCTTCAGTGAGGTTCTTTGTTTGAAGCTGATATTCAGAGCATATAGATTTTTGAAACTCGGGGGCTTAAACCCACCATATGACAGGTCAGATTTGGATGAATTTTGGCAAACACAGACATACAGTGTAGGGGTGTAACATAAGGACACTTTCTGTATTTGTGCCTGTTTATTGCTCCACATATCCAGATCTGTATTCGGATTTAAACCAAAAGCATACAATGCCTGAAATAGAAAAGCTTTAATATTATTATTATTATTATTATTATTATTATTATTATTATTACAGCGACACGGTGGTGCAGTGGCTAGCACGTCTGCTTCATAGCAAGAAGGTCATGGTTTGATTGCCCAGCTTGGGCGTTTATGTGTGGAATCTGCATGTTCTCCCTGTGCTTGCATGGGTTTCCTCTGGGTTCTCCGGTTTCCTCCTTAGGTATGAGTGTGAGTGTGAATGGTTGCATGTGTGTTGGTCCTGGCTTTCCAGGGTGTACCCCGCACTCGCCCAGAGTCGGATGAGATGGGTGCCACTTCCCCGTGACCCTAATTAGGATTAAGCGGCTTAGAGAATAAATGAATGAAGGAATTATTATTATCTTCATCTTCATCCACTTGATCCGAGGTCGGGTCGCAGGGCCAGCAGCCTAAGCATTGAGTCCAGATGTCCCTCTCCCCAGCCACTTCCTCCAGCTCTTCCTGGGGTACACCAAGGCGTTTTCAGACAAGCCCAGAGACATAGAACCTCCAGCGTGTTCTGGGTCGACCCCGGGGTCTCTTCTCGATTGGACATGCCTGAAACACCACACCAAGGAGACGCATTATTATTATTATTCTTCTTATTATTATTATTACTCACTTACTTTCCGAACTCCTTATTATGGTGGTGGAGAGGCTAGAGCCTATCTTAGCTGAAGTTGGGCAAAAGCGGTATAACAGCTAGCCAGACCATAACAGGGCCAACACACACACACACACACAGCCATTCACACTCACACCTAGGGGCAATTTGGAACAGCCAATTATCATAATCTGCATGTCGCTTGACTGTGGGAGGAAACCAGAGTACCCGAAGAAAACCCATGCGAGCACAGGAGATGTGACATTATTGGAATATACAATAACAGCTTTGCCTATAAGTGGAGTAACTCCGATAACACCACACCTCATTGCATTTCATTACAAAATCCTGACCACACCCATGCATGGATTTTCACCAAACTTGGTGGGGACACTACCCTACCAGAGTTCCAGTGATGATTCGATTATGAAATGTCAAGGTCAAATGTGAAGGTCAGAGCTAGGTCACAAGGGTTTTGCTTATTACTTCGAAATAAGTGGTGATAAACATGCTGTTACTATGGAACACTAATAGAAAACCATATATTGACTTTCACTTGAGATAATTACCTTTAACCTTGTGTGACCTTCAAAGGTCAAACCCCAGACATTTTGTCAAACCTTGAAACTAGAGAGTTTTTTTCACTATTTTGATCATGTCCTATTATAAAAGATAACGGAAGATAAGCACATGGGTGATAGTTATAAGCAGTACCTACATAAAGCCTATCTGCTACATTACCCATGCTGCGTGAAGCAGATACCTTGCAAGGTATAAGTCTGTTAATGTCCATGAACACTGTTTGTAAGTTCTATAAATCAGTGGTGGGCTGCCTTAAATAATCTTGACTGAATTTGATGTTGTGAGAGTGTGTTTGTGTGCATGTGTGTGGGTTTGTACTATTAGTCCTGGAATGACCTGGCTGCAAATCCCTGCTCTGTTTCATTGGGGATTGTTGCAGGACACGACCAGAACCAGATCCAGAGGTAATTGTCCTCAACTTTTTTTTTTTCCCCTCAGTGCTTTGTGTGTGTGTGTATGTGTATGGGTGTGTGTTTCAGGTCTCGGGAGAACACTAAAACCCATAATCCCTCTCATCATTTGAACATGTGCCCCCCAGAGTCAAGCAGCAGCCTACTCCTGTTCCAGCAGACGCTGGGAGAGAGCAAGAGAGAATGCAAGCAGGAGAGAGAGAGAGAGAGAGAAAGGAGAGGGAGGAGAGCGTGTGTTTCACATTCACAGATGATCCTAATTTGGTGCGGTTTGGAGTGTAATTTAGATCAAACATAGCCATGTAAATGAGTCAGGCTTTCTTAATTAGGTGCCTCTGAAGAGGGAGGAAGAGGGAGGGTGATAGAGAAAAGACAAAAAAAATTGAGAAGAAAGATGGATGGGGGGGGGGGGGGGGGGGGGGGGGGGGGGGGGGTTTAAACCACATCAAGTAGGTATGGGCGTGGCTGTTGGAACTGTACGGATTTCCAACAAGCCCTTCTCATACGTTAAAATATGTATCTGCTGATGCAAGTCAACTTTAGTGTGGTGAAGCGACTCGGTGACACTGACTCGTGATTGGCTAATATCTGCCTATTCCCATGGCCCAGAGTAAAGAAATAGGTCAGTTCATTCCGCGTTAGCTGTCTGCATGCAGATCGGTTCCAATAAGCACCAGTTTGCATGGACTTGGGGTGGTGCCAGTGATAGGCAGAGCTCGTACCCTCAAACTTGAACACATATGGTACGTGCGTGCACATGATAGCCGCCCACACAGTATAGCTTATGTACACTCTCGATCATGTATACAGTACTCATCAGCTCAGTACTGACTCTTATTAGAAACACCAGGATACCTGCACATTCTTGCAATTATCCAATCAGCCAATCATCAGATAAAGGTCAAGAGTTTTTGGTTCGCATTCACATCAAAGACAATTGGGGAAGAATGGAATCTCGTCGGTGCCAGATGGGCTGGTTTGTGCATTTCGGAAATCTCTGGGGAATATCTAAGGTTTATCAATGATGGGGCAAAAAAAAAAAACAAAAAACAAAGGGAATACCCAGGAAGAGTCAGTTCTGCAGGTTGAATTGCCTTGTTGATGTCAGAGGTCACAGGCCACGTAGGTTCAAGGTGACAATCACAGTGGAATTAAAAGCATGTCAGAAAACAGGGAGGCCAAGGAAACCAGAAGTTTCTGAAATATTTACAGAATATGTTAGACACTGTTATCCAGAAACACTTACATTTTTTTATACAACGGAGCAATTGAGGGTTAAGGACTTTCCTCAAGGGTCCAACAGTAGTGCTGCGTTGTTGGTACCGGGGCTTGAACCTGTGACCTTTGGATAAATAAGACATAGTTGTAATCATCTGAGCCACCACTGCCTGACATACTTAGCATGTTCTGATGAATCTCTGGGATTGGTTCAAGTCCCAGGCTTGGTCAGGGCGGATCTGTGTGGAGTTTGCACATCCTCCTTTTACTTGCATATGTTTATTCCAGGTACTCAGGTTTCCTCCCCCAGTCCAAAGACATGCACATTAAGCTAATTGACCGTTTCAAATTGCCCTTAGGTGTGTGTGTGTGTGTATGATTGTATGTGTATTGCCTTGCAATGGATTGGCGAGCTTTTCAGGCTGTATCCCGCCTTCGCCTAAAGTCGCCTGAGATTGGGGTCCAGCCTCACAGCGACCCTGGAAAATGATTACCAATCAAGTATTGTTTGAATGCCACAGCACATCTCCATGGCTAGCGTCATGAAATCCTGTCAACAGTGCTTTTTCTAAAAGCAAACTTCATACATAGGTATTTCTAACACAGTATCTACTGGTGTACACATCACAGATCACTGAGTCATGTCGACAATCCCATGACACCCTCAAGAGACACATTAAATCTCGTGTTGATAAGGAATTATCACCTACGTGTACATGTGAGATACAGATTTCACCCATGATCGTATTACGAAACCGACCCAAACCCCAATCCCCAGCAACACTGACGCATCCAATCAAACTAATGCACCAACTGGCATGGTGAGTTAACCAGCATGTTTGTCAGGCATGCCAGAGGGTGCCCTCTGCCCTCTCGATCCTGCTGGGAGACCTGAGCTCTAAAACGAGGAGGAGAACAGGCTCGAAAGGCCACCTGTGCAGGAGGTAAAGCAGCCTGGTGAGCACGAAAAGCCCCCCAAGGGACGCCGGGTTAACCACATGGCATGGAGACAGTGCCAATCCTGCCAGGCTGATCACAGCTCAGGCCTTGAGCCTCATATGCCCAGGGGGATTAGTACCCAGATATCGCCGTAAATCATAAAGCAGCAAAGAACGACAGACAGAGAGGAAAGTGAAAAATTTGCAAAACATGTTTTTTTTCTTTTCTTTTGGATAGAGAGTGTAGTAAATATTAAATACGGCATTAAATCCTTCAAATTTGTTTAATAAATTCATAAATAAATATATATTTAAAGCATCCATTAATTCGTAAATAAATAAATAAATATTTTTGACATATGCTAAATTATCAAATCAATAAAAAGACACGAATGGTTTATTCTTAAAAGTTTATTATTATTTTTTTTATTTATTAAATAAATTAATTTTTATACCCCAGCAGTATTGCAGAATTGTACATACGTTATATAAGTTAGCTTAATTCATATATCTGCATAAATAAATACAGGCTATTTTGACCCTGATTCCTAATGAAATAAAATGAATAAATAAATAAATCGATTAAAACTGAAGACGGGTAATAATTCCAATTAAAATGACTTCTGACAAGAAGAAAAAATGATGTGGCCCTGAAGGCCTATCGATTATAATGAGGGGAAACGACCCTCTACTGTGCTGTATAATGACACTGGTGGGCACGCGCACAGACACACACACACACACACACACACACACACACACACACACACACACACAAACACACACACACACACACACAC
>JAOUQZ010000012.1:4567240-4582960 GCA_028564935.1 Neosilurus hyrtlii | reverse complement strand
AGTTTTGCGTTTAAATTTCTTCGATTGATTAAGTTAAAATTTAAAACTTTAAACATCTTTTTAAAAAAGTTCAAAGAGAAATAAACTTATGGACCCATCTGTATTTCCTTACTGGAAGAGGAAACTGAAAATGTCTCATTATTACATCTCAAAGCACAAATGTAGAGTTGCAGCTGGTCATGTGACTGGATTGTTAGTGCTTAATAATTAAAAAAAAGAAATACATTTAAATTAAAATTAAAACAAACACAGATAGATAGATGAATTGATAGATAGACAAATAAATAGATATTTAAATAAATAAATTTCCTGCATTGTTTTTTGTAATGAGGTATTTGTTTGTTTATTTATTTATTTTTTATGTATTGAACAAAAAAGAAAAAAGAAATTGTTAAAAATTTCAGTAAAAATATTTGATCATGTAAATGTTGACTGTGCGACTGGATTAAATTATTACATGATCCATTAAATCAATAAATTAACAAAACAAACAAGCAAACAAATAAATAAATGTATATAAACAAACATATTCAAGACCTGAAAACAAATAAAAAAATTTAAATAATAATACATCAATAAATATTTTTCCCTACATGGCTTATTTTCTTTTATTTCAAAGAATCTATGTTGTAACTATTTATTTATAAAATGGGACAACATTAGTAGATTAAAACATATTATTAGAAAATGTATTGATTATGTGACAGTCATGTTATTGCAGCTAAAATTTGTTTGTTTGCTTGTTAGATAGTTAAAAAAAATCTGAATGGTCAGCTTTAAGAATGCAAAAGTACTCAGTCTGATAAAAAATGCAGGTGTGTGTGTATATATATATATATATATTTCTTTCTTTACGAGGGTAAAAATGTGGCTGCTTTTGTGTCATGTTCAGTCATCTAATGATTTTTACACAGCCATGTCAAGCAATGTATTATTTATTTGATTTTGTCCAAACTATTCCATTTAATCTCCCAGAAGCCACGGACGAGACTTACATTCCTTTACTTTCACAGCACCTCTTTAATAATTGATGGTATTATTTAGGATGAAAATTCCAGGATCTTAACTATACACACCACTCTATACACGAAGCCGAGACTACATCAACACACCAACACACGATGTCCTCATTAAAATGGCAGGAATGTCAATGACTTTAAATGAATTAAGCCTTTATTTGACGTTCATATTTGTGTTAAAGCCGTAACACGATCTGCAACCTCACACACATTAACCTGAACATTAACATTTTACCACATGATGGCGTGTGTGAATGATTCATTTTAGGTGGAGAAATGGGGAAAATGGATACCGAAGATTCCTGACAGTAGCAGGAGGGCTGAAATCTCCCCCGTCGCCTGAACCTCCTCCTCTCCCTCGCTCCCCTGCTGGGTGAGCTGGGCTGAGAGTCTGCTGTGTCTGGAGCTCCCTCTGTTCCCTTTCTGGCCTTCCTGATCCTTTACATACAGGCACTTAAAAAGCAGCCAGAGGAAGGATGCGGAGCCAAGGTGGGGTTTGGTGGCCATCAGTATCGACTGGAGTGCCTGGGATAAATGTCTCTATAAAAATTGAAAGAGGAAGAATTTGGGTCTGTAATATAGCTTGTTAGGGTGACTATCCCTTTGATCATTATGACTGTTGTACCTTATGTATATGTTAGTTTTCTCTGTGAATGGTGGAATTGGCAGAAACGCTAATTCACTGAAGTTAAAAGAGTTAAGACGCAGAGTGGTCTTCAAATACTGATCACTCACTCACTCATCACTGGGAGGCTGGTGCCTATCTCAGCCGACATCTCAATCGAAGGCAGGGTACACCTTAAACAGCTCGCCAGGCCATCACAGGGCCAACACACACACACACACACACACACAACTGTTTACACTCACACCCAAGGGCAATTTGGAACAGCCACTTAGCCTAATGCGCACGTCTTTGGTCTGGAAAAAGGAAACCGGATGACCCAGAGGAAACCCACCGGGAGAATGTGAAAACTCCACACAGAAAAGCTTGAAGGCACAGGCCAGGAACGTGCTAACCACTACACCCCTGAGCCGCCATATCTCAGATATAAATACGTGCCTTGGTAACAAATAGTTCAAAACTCCTCCTTACACTATAAGACTTTGAATGTATGTCTCATGGCTGTTTTATGTATGAAAATAAAGAAGTCCTTTCCAGATGATTTTTCCCCAGAACCGCCCACATCTGTGTGTTATTTTCCTTGGTATCAGTTTCAAGCAGTACGGCCACTAGAGGGCAAAGCAGAGTCCAATATTTTCAACGACAAACATGGTGGCAAACTTCGCCACCATCCAATTCACGTTCTGTTGACTCCCAGCTGCTCTGTGTCAAATGCTTGTCGGATGAGAGGCGAGGGACTTCATGAACGCTTTATCTCTTTCCTCTTCGGAAAATCACTGAATACTTCTCTAGAAGCTTCATAATATTATAGCGCACAGTGCAGCTAGCTAACAGCTCACCTGCTGGTCAGATACGTATCAGTCCGCATGTGATTTGTTGCCCCCATGTACTGTTGTTGCCAAATAATAAGCATGTTTATTACTTCTTACAAACTTCACTAAAGGACAAAAGTCCTGCCATTTTTATATCTTCTTCCTCATGTTTTTCTTGAACTATAGGCTACAGTGCCCCTAGAGGTCGGTTGTGGTACTGCTTAATTCTGGACACATTTGCAAGTTTTCTGTAAATACGGATGAAATGAACACAGATCACAGATAGAAGGTTCTGTCTGTATCCATATCCATCTTTAATGTTGAGTATAAATGGGCTGACCTGTCAGTCTACTTGAGAACAGTCATGTTGGCTAGGAGCTCATTAGTGCACTTTTATTCCATAGTCTTGGTGTTAATTTGTCTACATGTGTGTGTGTGTGTGTGTGTGTGTGTAAGTAGTTGTACTGGGAGAATGATTAATAGCTGTTTTCCATTGGGTGGTTAAAGGGGCAGGATCGTCTGGCTGAGACAGGGGCTTTTTCTTCCCCGGCATTGTCAATGGACAGTCCTCATCCTTCGGCCATTGTGCAGATGTTATGAAATCGTAGCAAAATGTTACTGTTCAAATGCTAATCTTGTCACCTTTCCCTTTAGAACTTTTAATTTTAATGAATTCACCATGATTGTAGGTTGAGAAGGTCTTTCCTTTCACTCTTTCATTCATTCCAGCAAATCCATTTAATTCAATGTGTTTGGAGTGTTGACGAAGGGGGAAAAAAATGAAAAATTGCAAATAATGCATGTCACATCCCTTGTCTCGCTCCCCGAATCTCCCATTAAGCACATCCACTCAAACTAGCATCACTTCCAGCCCACACGTCACCTTCATGTCGACTTTTTAAAAAGGTGAGCATGCAGGGGATTTGAATTCAATCTAAGGGTCCGCACAGATCAATAAAATAAATCCTACCTTGAAGCGAGTTTAGGAATAGCTGAGAAGCTGCAAGGTTTTAAAAAGAAATGTGTCAACTTGCCACCCATGTCATTGTTCATAAAGATATTAGTTAGGCCATTTCCCAGGGTCAAAATTCATTTGCATAGTGCTTTACAACAGATTTAGTCACTTCGAATTCATAAACGCGCCATCACGCTTACAGACCACGATTGGTAGTGGGAGCATTTTAGTTTCCAGCCACCAAACATCACTTAGTAGAGCCAATATTTAAAAAAAAAGAAAAACCACAGTAATTTATTCTGTACCTTTTATAGTTTTAACTGTTTTCCGGTTTATAGTCACTCTCTCTCTCTTTGTCTCGCTCTGTCTTTCTCTCTCGCTCGCTGGCCGAAACAGGTACCCTGTACTCCATTAAGTCGGCTCCATGGCCCCTCTCTTTTATTTGACATTTTATTTGGCGGAGACGAACGAGCAGCAGTTGGATTATAACATAATTTGTCTTGTCTTTATTACCGGCACAAAGGACACCGCTCATTAATTATTCTGCCGTTGCAGCTCAACACAAACTGGAAAAGGTCCCTCTCTGGACAGATGGCGAGGACATTGTTATTTATATCAATCAGCCCAAAATGTTCAGCAAGGATTACTATGCCTTGGACCCATCTGATTTATTTCTCTCTCTCCCCCCCCCCCCCCCCACCACCCCACCCTCTGTCTTTCTGTGTGTTCACCCCAGTCCCTGCCGTAGGGCCGCTGTTCAGGCTTTTTTAATGGAAACCGAATAGAGACTGCAGAGACACAAGGCCAGCAAGTGTTCCAGCATTTTTATTCCAGGGCCAAGTTTTTTTTTTTTTTTCATTTTTGTTTTTTTTCGTTGTTCAGGTGAAGCATTCAGCAGGGAAGGCTAGTGCCCTCCGGCCCATAGTTCTCCACTCAAACCCTCTTTACTGAAAGCCACAGAGGTCAAGTCTGAATGGAATTCTCCCAGGTTTATTGCTCAGCACCTGTGATCTTGTCTACAGTAGCCTCCAGATAGCAAACACCAACACGGCCCATATCTCCTATTCCTCAAGCTCCGGCCACTAATTCATGACAGTATGGCTTTCTCATGGATAAGTGTTATTCTGTTGTATTTAAGTTCATTCTACATAGCAGGAAACAGCATGTATATTGCAACAACGTCTTTGAGGTAATTCTTTTTTATCGTATTTCAAAGTTTAATCAACTACGGTGTTGATGCTAATTAATTTAAAGTTAATTCTAATATAAAACATATATACTTCCATCTTATATCAATGCCTTGTGCTGAGTCGAGGGTCATTCCCCAAAATTCCGGCAGGAATCCCAAATTAAAGAGGCGTTTTCTTGGTTTTTACTCAATTGGAAAAGCTTTAAGGTCATAGATTATACTCATAATAGGATATTAAACTTTTAATTTCCATTTTGGACACCACTGAAGCAACAAACTGATTCCTAATCCAAAAAACTCCACAGTTCTTCAGTAAGCTGCTTCCCAACTCATCCTGAAATAGTGATTTTTTTTTTAGTGTTTATGTTTTTCAGCCTGTTTGGCTTCCTCATCCCATTTATGGTCTTTCTGCTCTCTGTGCCTTCTCTTTTCTGATTGGTTGCCTTTTGACAACTGAAACCTCTATGCTTAGCGTACTGCGAGACAGATCGGGATAGGATGATATATAGCTATGGTTGGGGATGCAACAGGGGAAGGCCTGCTTATTAGACATCCTAGCATGACGAGGACTACCTAGTATGCACTTTAAAAAGAAAAGCTGAAAACCTTGTGTTTATGACCTGCTCAAACAGCCCAGAAGGAAAACCTAACACACAAAACAAAACACACAACCATTCACATTCACACTTACACCTAGGGGCAAACTAATGCAGCCAATTAGCCTAATGTGCATGTCTTTGGACTGTGGAAGAAAACTGCAGTACCCCGAGAAATCCCACGCAAGCATGGAAAGAACATGGAATCTCCACATAAACACGCCAGACCCCAGGACTTGAACACAGGACTTTCTTACTGTGAGGCAGATATGTAATCCTGGGTTTACTTTAGGACACGGGGTTTATGCGAGGAAACTCCGGCAAGATCATCACAATTTCACCAAGTTCCCTTAAGAACATCACTCATCCACCAAGTTCCTTCAAAAGCATCACGATTTGATCCCACAACCCCACACGCTCCTCAGGATTATCTCAAATCGCGGACATTGTGCCTCAGTATAAATCCAGGGTAACATCTATGCCTCCTTACTAATACCTTTGGAAAAAAAATCTCCACAATAAACTGCTAAAACTGGGTAAAATCTTCAGTTCCACCGAAGCCTTCAATGTTAACTGGAAAGTTATTAAACCTAAATAAAACTGTTTTTGTTTTATATTTGTATCTCACATGGATTTGCTGTCTTGTAAAAGCCAATCTTTTTTTTTTTTTTTTTTTTGGGGGGGGGGGTGGAAACGAGGGACACAGGTTGTGATTAAGATTTTTACTCTGCATTTTTGCAGCTTTTAGTTAATGAAAAACAAAGTCTTGGAGGATCTAAGTCTTAATTTATTAAACATGAATAGGTCCTTGATGAAATATAGAAACGGGATACGTTTTGCATTTCAAAGAATTCAAGCGTATGACTTACTCACATGTAAATTAGGTCAGGATTTGTGGGGAAAAAAGTTAAAGGAGGGTTTTTTTTATTTATTTTTTTTTTTATGTTTGAATCCAGTAATATGAAACACAATGAAATGGCACCTAATGAAGATAAGAGCTGTGAGCTTCTGGAAGTCCTTGAATTTGTCTTTGCAGCTGTGAACTAGTCTTCACTTTGAAGAGTCCAGTAAAACAATGAGCGTCTTCATGAGCAAGACACTTTTATTCTTTCTTTGCTGTTAAGAATACTTTAATTGGTTTCCGTACATTATACAAACATAACACACACACACACACACACACACACACACACACACACACACACACACACCCACACACAATGATTTCAGCAATGAAACTAAACAGAAAGTGTGACAGTTTACGTTATGCACGGTTTGATTATTTCTCTTCATGGTGCCTGACTTGCATGTTCAATCCAATTTCCTCTCCTATCAGGTCCAATCACAGCAGCTATGATGATAGCATCACTATGACAACACTACAGTCACATGGCTAGTCAAGTTTAATAACTACCCCATTGCCATTGGGTGCTAGAAGGCTACGCATTCATACCAATAAACGAACAATGGCAGGAGGTTTATACAATGGACCAAAACCAAGAAAGTAGAGTTATTGGGGGAGGGGTTGTATATTGGTTAGCATGTCCATCTCACAGCAAGAAGGTCCTGGGTTCGGGCCCCAGGCTTGGCGAGGGTGTTTTTGTGTGGTGTTTGCATGTTCTCCCTGTGCTTGCCTGATTTTCCTCCGACTTCATGTCAGGTCAACCATATACGCTAAAGTCGCTATCACATAGGTCTCACAACAGGTATACAGCAGGCACATAGCAGGGCAGGAATTCTAGAGATCCTTTGTGTTCCAAATTGCCCTTAGGTGTGATTGTTTGTTGATCCTGCGATGGTCTGGCAAGCTGTTCAGGGTATATCCTGCCATCAGCACTTTTGTCCAAAAGGGCCCCTATCAAAAAATTACTTCTCTAAATTTTTTGGTGAAAATGTATTGACCAATGCTATTGTAGGCAAAGAGAAACAAAAAAATCAATAAACAAAATACTTGGATAATAAACAAAAATACTGAAAATACCAATTTTCCAGAAAAAGTGAAAGGTGTCGCAACTTTATTTATTTATTTATTTTAATTTTGCGTAGCTTGAATGAACTGCGAACTGTATGGAATGGTTACATGAGTGAAGAAATTAAAAAATATGTGAACATTATACCTGTTATTACTATGTATTGTTTTTTCTGGGTTCCTGATATATATTTATTTTACTTTTACATTCTACTGTTTATCATATTGACATTACTGTACTGTACATTTTACTCACTGACAGGATTCATTCTGTATCTGGTTATATAAATATTACTAACTTCTAGTTTTAGACTTACACACACACACACACACACACACACACACACACACACACATATATATTAAAAAAAAAAATTCGGTTTGTATATTGCATATATAGAGATTTGCAATTTTTCTTCTTGGGACATTTATCTTTATCTTTACTTGGTATGAAGCAACTGTGTGCACAAGATTTCCTCCAGGATCAATAAAGTATTCTGATTCTGATTTGTTAGATATATAATTGTCACTTCATACTATTGTATTTTTTTTTATTTCTTCACTCGCTAAACAATTCCATATGGTTTGAAGTTCATTTATGCTATGCAAAAGTAAAAAAAAAAAAAGAAAATCAATTTGTAACACTTTCTGAATATTGGTATTTTCAGTGTTTGTTTATTAGCCATACTTTTACCTCAGTATATTTTTCGTTATGTGTTTATTTATTTTTTTTTGGTACTCATTGCCTTCAATAGCATTTTCAATACATTTTCAACAAAAAATATAGAGGAGTAATTTTTTACCTCTTTTTGTCAGGAGACCTTTCAGACAAAAGTGCTGGTGTATAATGTTCACTGCACACTACTGGTCCTGGTTAAAAGGACAACATCATCTACAAAAAGCAGATCCGAGATCCTATGGCCACCAAACCAGAACCCACCAATGCCTTGGCTACGCCAAGAAATTCTGTCCATAAAAATTATGAACTGAACTGGTGTCAAAGAACAGCCTTGGCGGAGTCCAACCCTCACCGGAAGCGAATTCGACCTGTCGTTAGCAATGCGGACCAAGCTCTGGCTCCAGTAGTACAGACCTAATGGCCCGTAGCAATGGTACACCGTACTCCAAGATAGCCCGAGGGACCTGGTCAAAAGCCTTCTCTAAATCCACAAAGCACATGTGGACAGATTGGGCAAACTTCCATGCCCCTTCTAGGATCCTGTAGAGTGTAAGAGCTGGTCGATAGTGCTGCGGCCAGGACATACACCACATTGTTCCTCCTGAATCCGAGGTTCTACTATTGGTCAAATTCTCCCCTCCAGTACTCCTGCATAGACTTTCCCGGGTTGACTGAGGAGTGTAATTCCACGATAGCTGGAATACACCTTCTGGTTCCAGTTTTTCAAAAAGGGGAACTACCACCCCGGTTTGCCAATCCAGAGGTACAGCATCCAATGACCACGTGATGTTGCAGAGACGTGTCAACCAAGACAGTCCTACAACATTCAGAGCAGATCTCGTCCACCCCTGGGGCCCAGCCACCAAGGAGCTTTTTGACTACCTCAAAGCTGTACATTATCACTGGATTAATAGAGGATCTACTGTAGAAATGTTATTATGTTATTATGTGCAGGGGAGCATGCACTAGACCCTGAAAGGATGTCCTGTCACTAGTGTTTGTAACAGGCAATGGATGCACCCCCATCCAAACCCCCAGGGTCTTCCTCCTCCATGGAGGGCATGTTGGTGGAATTCAGGAGGTCCTCAAAGTATTCCTTCCACCTCCAGACAACATCCCCAGTTGAGGTGAGCAGCTCCCTACTTCCACTGTAAACAGTATTGGTGGACAACTGCTTCCCTCTCCTGGGGTGCCGGATGGTGGTCGAGAAACCTATAGTCGCTTTCCAGGCCCTCACTGAACTCCTCCCACACCTGAGATTTTGCATCATCGACAGCCCGGGCTACAGCATGTTTGGCCTGCTGGTGCTTGTCTGCTTTTTTCGCACTGGCCAAAAAAGACCTGATAGGCCTCCTTCTTTAGCTGGATGGCCTTCCTCACTGCAGGTGTCCTTCCAGCCACAGCTATGGGCTGCCGCCTCAATAATGGAGGCACGAAACATTGCCCATTCTGATTCCATGTTCCCTGCATCCTTTGGGATGTGGTTGTAGCAGTGCTGGGGGTGAAAGTTAAAGCACTTTTGACAGCAGACGCCACCAAACATTTCCAGGAGAACCTAACTACACGCTTGGGCCTGCCAGGTCTGTAGGGTGGCCTCCCCTGCGATCGGAGCCAGCTCACCACTAGGTGCTGATCGGTTGACAGCTCAGCTCCTATCTTCACCCTGGTGTCCAGAACATGCGGCCACAAGTCCGATAACTACAAAGTCGATCATCGAACTGCAGTCCAGGGTGTCCTGGTGCCAAGTGCACTTTTGAACACCCTTATGTTCGAACATGACGAGCATAGAAATGCCATTCGGGTTCAGATCAGAGAGGCCATACCTACCAATCACACCCCACCAGGTCACACTATCATTACTCACATGGACCTTGAAGTCTCCCAGGACAACAAGTAAGTCCCCAGGGGTGGAGCTCTCTAGCACACTCCCTAAGGACTCCAAAAAATGTGAGTAACCTGAACTGTTATTTGGTGCATATGGACAAACAACAGTCAGGACCCGTCCCCCCACCCAAAGGCGGAGTAAGGCTACCCTTTCTTCAACTGGGGAGAACGTCAACATATGGGAACCAAGATGGGGGGCAACAAGGATCCTGTTATGGTCCTCCAGTCCTGCTTTTACCCCATCATGCCCTCCTCTTGAGATGTGTGGTTCCAGAGCCCTAGCTATGTGTCAAGGTGAGTCTGACTATCTAGTCGGAATCTCTCAACCTCATGTACCAGCTCAGGCTCCTTCCCCACCAGAGAGGTGACATTCCATGTCCCAGGAGCTAGAGTCAGTAGCCGGGGATCGGTCCGACAGAACCCATGCCTTCGGCTGCCATTTAACTCATAATGCACCCGACTACTATACCCCCATTCCACAGGTGGTGGGTCCATGGGAGGGTGGACCCATGTCTCCTTTTCAGGCTGGGCCTGGGCGGGCTCCATGGGCAGAAGCCCGACCGCCAGGCGCTTGCCTTGGAGCCCCTCCCCCAGGCCCGGCTCCTTGGGGGACCCAGTAACCCAGTAACCCAGTAACCCAGTAACCCACGTCTGGGCAAGGGAAACTGAATAATTGTTGTTTTTCTATCCACAGGGGTCTTCTGAACCATGCTTAATCTGGACCCTCACCTAGGACCTGTTTGCCTTGGATGACCCTACCAGGGGCATAATGCCCCCCGACACCACGGTAAGGTGGCAATTCAAGGAGGCAAGCATATTCTATAACCATTTGAAATATATTTCATTTCTACATCACTGATGTATTGTGCTTTGTATTATTACCATTATTATTATTCTATTTTTATTTGGGGTCTGAACTGTCGCCATGTATCTCTTCAAGCACTTTATTGTCTTTTTTTCCCTCGTTAGGGATCTTCAGTCGCCTGACAGTTTGATTTACCTGCTCGCGACCAAACATCTCTCAGCTAATACAATTTACAGAGTAATTACTACACTGCAGACTCGAAGTCAAGATTAAAGTCAAATCTTAATGAATTATAAATGGAGTCATACATTTTCGTGTGCTTATTGTGGCCGCTGTTGTGTTAACACACCTTTCATTATGAAGAATGGCTGTGACTGTGGAAAGGAAGAATGCTATTTGAGGTAAACTACTTTAACTAATGTACTTTATTTTGTTAAAAGGCGCATGCCTGTGCATATACACTGGGCATATTCATTTTCTCTCATCGCTTCTTCATTCAGGCCTGATTGGATACTCTCTCTCTCTCTCTCTCTCTCTCTCATTGAACAGATTACCATTCCAAATTCTTCCAAACTATTTCCTCACCCTCTCGTCCTCCCTCCTGTTCTCCCTCTCCCTCTCTCGGGCCGACGTCCATGGCTCCGAGTGAGACTGTTAGTTAGCGGCACTCATAAAAAAAAACAAAAAAAAAACCTCAATTCATCAGCAGCGAGCATCATTTGGTGTGAGCAGGAAAGCGCACAAAAGGGGTGAAGCTTGTCAGCGAGACAGGTGGCATGAGATCTGGCTCGTGGAGTGAGCAATATGAATAATAGATTCTGCTAAATGTACGCCAGTAAACACAGCTGCCTCTGCTCGCATCCAAAAGAACAGCTTGGCAGGACGGGGAGAGAACGGAGACGGAACGGAGCCTGTCCTGCCCACCCCTACCCCCCCCCCCACCTCCACCTGAGGGCCGTGGCCGATTAACTAATCACACAGGGCCCCTTAAATACAAGGTGAGACATGAGAAAGATGGAGACAGACAAAGGAGGACTCATTTGCAAGTCTGAAGGCCTAATCACAGTAAAGAGAGGATGATGGTTTCACTGGAGGAATGACTGAGGACGGTGTTATGATTTCATAAGTACAGCAAAGCACAATTTGCATCATGATAAGGCATCTCATTTTATTCAGTTTTCCTGAAGGTTGATTTACTCAGCGATGCCACCAAGAAAAAATAAATAAATAATTCCAAAAGTAAAAATGAAAACATTCCACCTTTAATTATTAAAATATTTAATTAGCATAAAATAGACAGGGTCCTATAATGGTCTGGCAAGCTGTTCAGGGTGTACCCCACTTCGCCCACATAAGTGACTGCTAACAAATGTTAGCGAGAGTGTTTGCGACAACTAGCAACTATTTTGCCACTGTTTGGGAATGTTTGGGACCTTTTGCCAACTCCCGGTAAAATACCAGGTGAATGTCAGGCGAATCTTGGAACTGAACCACCTTTACACCTATTGATTGACCCAACCCTAAAAAAATGGTAAGCAAACTCTCCCCAACATTGCGTTCACTACTTGGCGAACCAAAAAAACCTTTGCAGATCCGACGCTTACAACTGTTTTGCAAATGTTTGTGGAAAACTGAATTCTTAAAGACATGTCCAAAATTCTGATGAACCCAAAATTCTCTATTTTGGCCACATTGTGAGGTACTAGCTTAAACATTCATTCATTTTCTGAACCATTTAATACTAATTAGGGTCACGTGGAGGATGGTGCACATCTCAACTGACTCTGGGCGAGGGCAGAGTACACCCTGGTCAGCTCGCCAGGCCATCGCAGGGCAGAAACATGCTGATAACCCAGTTAGCTGCACTGACGGGGACAGCAGTGAGACCTTGGTGATAGTGGGGCTTGAACCCCTGACCTGCAGATCAGTAAGCCAGCACCCTATCCTTTTAAAAAATTAAAAAACTCATTCAAAGTTTTTGTGCGGCACAGTGGCACAGTGGTTAGCACGTTTGACTTACACAAAGAAGGTCCTGGGTTTGATTCCAAAGCTCGGGGTGTTTCTGTGTGGAGTTTGCATGCTCTTTCCATGCTTGTGTGGGTTTCCTCCAAGTACTCCGGTTACTTCCTACAGTTTAAAGACATGCACATTAGGCTAACTGGCTGTTCTAAATGAACAGCCTGTTGTGTGATGGTCTGGCGAGCTGTTCAGGGTGTACCACAGGGCTACAACAGTACTGTACTTCACTAAAATCAATCAGATATTGCCGGCACTGTTCGTTAGGTCGTTGAGGTTCCACACTAATACCCTTAAACCTCAACTTCTCAAGTGTGAGCGATTACATTTCCGCCCCCCTTACTTTTAGTTCATTCTGGATTAAATAAATAAATAAAATACAGAGATCTTATTAGCTTTTATGAAAACACAATCATTAAGCTGTTGGTTAAACACGCGGTTTAATTGTAAAATGGTGCCGCTTGTGAATTTTCTGAAATCTTTATACTCGAATCAGCCTGGAGCCACACATCTGATGATGTCATCATTCCTCGCCGGACCTGGATGGAAGAAAAGGTGGCTGATTTGTCAACACCCACCCCCACCCCATTTACCAGTTTCTCTGTCTGATGGCTCCCCTGTTGTAGTTTAGGAAGATTTTGCCGAGCAGAAGGTAATTAATTCTTCAATTAAAATGTTGTTAAACATTTTTAATGAGCAGGAGGCACACGGGAATAGGATATGAAAGTATGTTTAACCAGAGAAAGAAAACATGACCGTTTGAAAGTTAGTTTCAGGGGGGAAAAAATGTTGGAAGGAAGAAGAAAAAAAAAAAAAACGTGTTCGGTGACCCACTTTCAAACGCGGCAACTCATAATAAGAAATATAAATAAAAAATCAAATGGCGTCTTGCTCTCGCCAGGCTCCGAGGATGTGTCCCTTATCTCAGGTGATTATGGCAGGCTCTTTTATCAGCCCCAAATTAGGCCAGTGTCACTTTCCAAACAACTCCTACCCCCCCTCCGCTTGTACACGCACAGGCAAATCAACATATTCCCAATATAACCCATTTAATTAATAGCATTGAGGAAAATATCTAAGAGAGCCTGGTGAGGAGAGGAGGGGAAGAAAAAAAGTACTAAATTACAATTTGGATGCCGACTTCCAATCAGCGATTCCATCTAGGCTTCATAATTAAAGTGTGACAAAACAAGTTTGCGCCACTCTCTAAACGACACAATGCGACATCTTGATCTTCCTTCCCGCCTCTAAATAGTGCTTAGGATTCTCTAAAAAGAGTTCTGTAGCATGAAATACATTAGGATGTTGGTGTACTATCCTCCGAGGTAATTCTTTAAGCGATTGTGGCTCTGGGCATTGCTCTGGGAGCGTGCTGTAGGTTCCTGGCATCCTAGTTGCAATTAGAGACGTGTAAATGTGTTTTTTTTTGCCTAATCACCCCAAAACCGGCCCCTAGGACTCTCCCTAATGCAAAGCCCATTAACTCAGGCCATCAAAACAAAGATCTTGCTTCTAATGACAGTAATTCCTCTAGTTGCTCACACCAGCACACCAGAGGTCGGGCCTAAACCAGACATGATGGATGGAGCCGATGCAGAGAGTCAGACACCTGCAGCACTGCCGAGAAAGAGACAGCGGAGAGCAAAGCGAATTCATTAACCCCACATTTCCTCACTTTAAATTCTCTGTGCATTAGGATGCAGTCTCAGATGGAGTAAGCGAGAGAGCGTGTGTGAGAGAGAAAGAGACTGAAAGCCCTGGCCAATACAAACATCATCATTAACACAATTAATGCTCATTTCCTCTTCCCCCCCTCCAGCTATGAAACTTTGGCCCACTAGCAACTCCTTAAGGGAATGTTTTTGGGTGGTACCATTTTCACTTCCAGACACTCACAGTGCTGAGATGCCACACTTTCACGCTAGCTGTAGCTTTTTATAGTGCTTAGTTCTAGTCGATACGCTTCACACAAGCAGACTATACCAGGACCACGGATACGGATCATTTATGTCAAATTCGGCCAACAACTTGCAAAAAATATGTGAATTTCAGTTCGCATTTGTTCAGTTCCCTTCAGAATAAAATTCACTTGTACTTTCAGACAAGATCGCTTATGTGTGAGAAGGGAAATCGTACAGGAGCTCGGCTTTAAGGCAGTGCCTCAATCTCTATGTATTATACTTTTGATCTTATAATTTTAAATTTTTTTTCTTTTTTAATGTTAAAAATTAAGCTTGCTTGTTTATATGTTCAATATCAAATATAAGGAAATATTATTATGGTTAGGACAAGAGATGAAGGGTATCTATCTATCTATCTATCTATCTATCTATCTATCTATCTATTTATTTATTTATTTAACATTAAATCTTAAAAATAAATGAAAACAAATAAAAAACCTGCATCCTCACTAATCCATGCATTTTCAGGTGGGAGAGTCAGATGCTGGCAATGATTTCATTTAAAAAAGTCAAGCAAACAAATGAAAAACATGAGATAATGGTGAAGTGGAACCACAGGCATGAGGGCAAGCGACCAGCAAACAGATGAGACAGATGAGGGAAAAAACAAACAAACAAGATGATGAAGCAGATACTCGAGCATGAGAAGCAAGAACTGGTGTGCGAGGTAAAAAAGACTGAGGGGTACTCGGAGTGGAACGATGAATTGTGTGTATACATCCCGCAGTATATATAGAGAATATAAACTTTTGGAGTTCAGATGTGTGCAGGTTGGTGTTGAGTGTGTTCTAGTTAGTGCTGTCGTTCTGCGTTGGGACGTGTAGTTCTTCTCAGCCATGTTTTGTAGGCCAAGGTTAGTTCCATATCATGTGACTAAAATACAATACACGTTTCTTTTTTAATTTCGTGTAATATTGTTTTAGACCATCCGAAAACCACCTGATGCGCGTGTAGAGTGTAGCCTCACAGCAAGCCTCTGCGTTCAGCGAGAGTGTTTATGTTTGGAGTTTGCATGTTCTTCCTGTGCTTGTGTGGGTTTCTTCTTGGTACAGGGTTTCCTTGCACATTGGCTGTTCCAGATTGAACTAAGAGGTGAGTGTGAATGATTATGTCTGTGTTGGTCCTACAATGTCTTTCGAGCTGTTCAGGATGTACCCTGCCTTCACACACAGTATGCTAACTGTTGTAAATTGTCCCTAGGTATGAGTGT
>JAOUQZ010000012.1:4506288-4513597 GCA_028564935.1 Neosilurus hyrtlii | reverse complement strand
TATATATATATATATATATATATATATATATATTTTTTTTTTTTTTTTTTTTAACTGACCATTGTAACTGCATTTTGAAAACATAAGTAAAATTGAAATTTGATGCCCTCAATACACTCATTTATCTTTTAGACAGAGTTAACCTAAGACTGAAAAGTTTACACTGCCTGCAAAACAACCATCATGCTACTGTGACAAATATAGTCACATGGGTCTGGGAGTACATCGGAAATGCTTGTTGTATTCCATATTATTACCAACAAAAGATGCAAAAGCCAGCATTTCTGATGATGTGGGAATGCATCAGTAGCCATGGCATGGGTAAGCTGCATATGTATGAAAGTACCATTTAAGTGGCGGCATATGTAGTGGGATTTAGATAGACATCTAGGCAACATCTCTTCCCAGAAGATTCTTGCTTATTTCATGCCAGGCCTCATTTTATGTAAGCTACAACAGTGTAGCCTCATAGACACAGAGTGCTTGTGCTTGACTGGCCTGCTGCCCATTCAGATCTGTCTCCTATTAAAAATGTATGGCACATCATAAACAGCAAAAAAAAAAACAATGGGCTGTTGAGCCGCTGAAGTCTTGTATCAAGCAAGAGCAGACAAAATTTCTGAAATAATGGGTAACCTCAGTTCCCAGATGATTAAAATGTTTAATTATACGGAAAGGTGATGTGACACAATGCTAAATGTGTCTCAGATTTTGCTGAGTGTGTTGAAGGCACAAATTCCTATATATAACTTTAATATTGTTACAAAACAAAATGAAAACCTGGTAGTAAAAATAGTGAAAATATTTTATTTTGTTAAATAAAGATTTATGTGAATTAATAAATCAATAATTTGAATTTTGAGTCATGGAGTCAAGTTCAAACATGTCTATGAATGGATAAAATATCATATTGCATGCAGCATGTAGAAAAATAAAGCATTTTAGCACATGCTGTTTTGAGTAAATAATCAATGTTTGGTGGTAACAATAACTCTGGTTTGTGTAAAGCCGCATCACACCATGTTACTGTTCGTCATTTTCCAATAACAACATGTCTCTTTTTGTTTGAATCCGTGTGTTTCGAATTCATTCATTTTTTTTTTTTTTAACCTTGAGGCTGACTATAAACTCAAGAATAAAATGATGTCTCCCTCCAGAGTGTGTTAAGATAATCCACTGTAAACACGCATGTTCAGCGATCCCTGTTCATTACCAACATTTTCTTAACTGGATGGTTTTGTATTTGTGCCGCATGTCAAGCAAAAGCATCATCGATTGTTTCTCATTATGTGTACAGCAAAACCTATTTAGCTCAAGAGGCTCCACTTAGTTTAGCCGTGCTGGACGAGTCATCCGCTGTGCCGTGCCTGAATCCTGATGTGTTATTATTATCAGTTTCCCTCCCATCGCCATGACTTTGTAGCCTCAGCTGTTTGGAGAATACTGTACACGAATAGTCTGGGCCTGCTCTTTATAGTAATATGAAAACAGAGTGAAGCTTCTTATACAGGATTTTCTTAAACCATGTAACATTATTATTCACAAATTAATCTAGAAAGGATTGTATGAAATATAAAAAAAAGGTTAATCCAAAATTAAATGAATATGTATATTCACAGTATATCATATCGTAATGGTGAGTGATGGAACCTACCAACAAAATCTTTCACCTCTGACGATTGAAGCTATAAATCTATCAAAAAAAATTAAACAAATGTATTTTTGTGCACTTTACGTAAATTTTAAAATCATTATTAATAATACCTTCACCACACAATGTGTTTTAATGCACCAAACTGACTAAATTTTCTCAAAAAGTCTTGTGAATAGATTAAGTAAACGATTTTTTTTGTTGTTGTTGTTGTTTTTTGTATCATAGTCTAATTTATCTTGTCGAAAAAAGGATAATTTAAAAGCCGAGAGTGAGCATTAAGGCTCATTTTGCGGTGATAGGTCACATACAGAACAATTATAGCTTTGTTCAAATTCTCAGAAGACATAAAAGAAGTAACACACATATATGTATACGGTTTTCTTAGTATTTTTGTGAATATCTTTTATCCATCCAGATTGTTATCAGCGAAAGGTGCAACAACCAGCATCTCTGATAGGATGAGGGTGCATCAGTGCCCATGGCATGGGTAAGTTGCATGTGTGTGAAAGGCATTGTATATTGCCATTTTAGATAGATATTTACTGCCATCAAGGTAACTTCTCTTCTCAGGAAGTCCATGCGTATTGATAATGACCTTATTCTATAGGGGCTACGACAATGTAGCCTTACAGAGAGTCAGTAGATGTGCTTGATTTGCCAATGCCAATCTGTTTCCTATTAAAAGTGTATGGCACATCATGAAGAAGAGAAGAGGCCATGGACGCTTGAGCAGCTGAAGTCTTATATCATGTAAGAAGAGACACAATTTCTAGTAGCAAAGCTGAAACAATGGGTGACCTCAGTTTCCAAATAATGAAGATTTTAAAGTAAAAGGAAAGGTGACACAATGGTAAACATGCCTCTGTCTTAAATTTTGCTGAGTGTGTATTTGTGAGGACTTTTCATTGACACAACGCCCTCATTCTGCTCTCAGTAACCAAAAATAAATAAATAAATAAATAAATAAGGTAGTTTTATCCCCTTTAGTAATAAATTTAATTACAGTTACACATTAAAATAAAATAATAAATAAATAAATAAATAAATGAAAACACACTTTTCTTGTGAGGACTTCCTAAATGTCCTTGTATGGTCAAACTGTCAGAGATCAGACAGTTTATTCCCCAATACAACTATACTCACACACACACACACACACACACACACACACACACACACACACACACACACTTCTTATCCAAAAGGCTACAACAAAGCAATGAATATTTTCTGTTTATTTTTAAAACACTTATTTTTATTTCTATTTCATTTTAATTAGAAGATTATGGGGATGCATACTTTTGCACTTACTGAAGTACTTTGGGAAAAAGGGAGATTTTGTGTCAAAACTAGGCCACCTTGTTTTAAATATCTTTTACCAAATTACAGCAAATGAGTCACCAGTGTACCGTCAAGAGTCTGCTTACTTTCGTCATTCCTGAGGATAAATTCCCATGACTGTAAACAGTAGCTCGAGCTTACCCACTTATTGGAATAAGGGCAAAAGAGTGAAAGCATGAAGACTCGGTAAACCATCCATCCTTCTCCATATAACACCAAATCATGGCCCCTTTGAAGTTTCATTACCACTATAGGTTGCTTATAAGCTGGGTGTGTACTACAGAACCTTCCAGACCACCTTTCTCAACTCTACAGGAGTTAACTCCATACTTAATAAGTAATCACAAGCTAATTATTTATGTGACTTACATATGAACCGTGATTTCATATCCAGAGCCACTGAAAGATTTGGCGAGAGTTCAGTACGGAAGAGTGCCAAGCCACGCAAAAAATATGCTGTGGGATAAAAGGTTGTTTGTACATGCTACATGCTAAAAAAAATAAATAATCAGGAAACTAGAGCACTGAATATATTAATCCGAAACCATAACTGAAACCCTGTTGTTTGGTTTAATTAAAAAAAAAAAAAAAAAAAAAAAAAAAGTTTTGTTCAGCAAACTCTGCAGGCATGGATAAACTTTTCGAGTTTTCATTTGCCTTTAAATCAAATGCTGCAAATAATAAAAACAAATAAACAGGCTTAATCCAACATTGTTTAGCTAATAGAACTTGTGGAGTTCAAATTAGTCTAAGAGATTGACTTAGGTTGATTTTCATCCAATCAAATATTTCCTTTTTTCGCATTACCTTTTCCAACTGTCAACTGAATTTTTTTTTTAATATGCAAAAATAAATAAATAAATATGTAAA
Source organism: Neosilurus hyrtlii (assembly GCA_028564935.1). NCBI lineage: Eukaryota > Metazoa > Chordata > Actinopteri > Siluriformes > Plotosidae > Neosilurus > Neosilurus hyrtlii. The sequence goes on along the minus strand of JAOUQZ010000012.1, from coordinate 4,509,732 downwards.
TAAATAAATAAAGATCCCCCTAACTCTGGTGTATGTTTAAAAAGGAAATAGGATAATTGGAGGAATGTTTGTACTCAAATATTGCCCCTTGTTTTTGGGGTTCTGTCCAACCAAGCAATTATTGGCTTTGTCTGAACCCAAACAGAGGACTGGCAACATGCATTTGAGTCAGGTAAATATCCGAGGTCACATGTTGTGAGACAGATTTGCAGCAGATCGACGAAAAAAAAACAAAAAAAACAATGAAAAGCAGAAGAATTAAACAAAGTGTAAACATTTGGGAGTAAAATTGAAGGGGCTGCACATGCAAATTGAGATTGTTGAAGAAAAACAAAAGAAAGAGAGAGAGAGAGAATAATTACAGTGTCTACTGTATAGATTTAAACAGATTTAAAAATAATAATAATAGTAAGCATATATTTTAAATGTGGTTCATCCATGTTCTTCTGTGATTATTCCTTTTTTTTCCAGTAGAAGATGAAACAAATTCTGAACCTCCAATGGACCAAGGACGCGGATGGACATCAGGACATGAGAGCGGTAGTGCATGACCGAAGCAAACCTGGAAGATGGCAGATGAAGAAAACAAGTACCTGCACCATATCTAGGGGGCATCTCAAAATTTCAAATTCATCATTTCCTTACTTCTCGCGTCTTGCTTGAACTGGCACTTCTTCTGTTTCACCTTCTTTTCCCAAATCCCAATTCCCTTATTTGTGCATTGAGAAACGAGGATTAAAGAGCGATAATTAAGGATACATGAGAGCAGCTTTCCTGCATGAGCTGCACGCCAGCGCATAAATAATCCTCACCTTATAATACAATTTTACGTAGTGGGTCAGCTGTGATGCTTCAAAGAAAACGACGTGTCTTTTCTCTTAAATCACATTTCCTTAACTCCATTCCCCTCACACCATTTCCTCACATCCCTCCATGTTTTCTCGGTGGGAGGGACTAAGACACAAGGATGGAATGTAAGTGAGGGAAACGAAGATGCAACTTAAGTGTTTTGAGACCCTTTTGGTACCCCTGGTCATCCTTTGAGAGGGTGCAGAAGCCAAAATGGTGCCCTATAATGATATCTAGACATCCACCAATCCATTTAGTTTTTTAAAAAATTAATCTCCTATTAGGTAAGAAGTTATGGTTTCATTTGATTGGCAGAAGACCCGGAAGAGATCGGCTGCAGTTCAAGCAGTGCGATCTGTCTCTTAATGACATCTCCGGACTTATTTGAACTCTTCTTGAATATGAACTTCACCAGAAAATTTGCCATCAGATACTTTCTAAATTTTTTTTTTAAACATTACCAGCGTCCAGCCACCAAGATATCAAAACATATACCCAAAAGCTATTATTATACAACTTGCAATTACATTAGGATGAATTTTAATTCCAAATAATGAGTTTTTAACCCCCTGTACACTGGTGACTACTCAGCTAAACCAGCCTCCATCCTCCTAAAAACACACAGTTAACCTGCCAGTAAATTTCCACTTCATATCCAGGTGAAAAAGGTTTCTAGACACATGCACTAGAATGAAATCTTTCTAACTATTTATGCTTTCTGTATAAATATGATAGTGAGAAGTTAGGAGTGTGAACATCTGCTCTGGGAAAGGGGCATTTTTAGTGCATACTTGAGCTGGAGAAATGTATGATTTGACAACATGGCGGAAGAATTTAAGCTTGGAAACCCAATAGCAGCATACAGTCCATTCCCATCTTGAGGTACTGAGCATGATTCGGGAAGCTTTTTCAAATAAACAACGTTAAACAATGTGTAGTTCCAGTATAATTTGAACACCTTAAGTGTGGATTTAGGGGGTAGGGCAGGGTTTATCTCTCCATGCTGTCTCTTTTCCAGAATGTCTACCAAAGTGCTTTTGAGTTAATTTTACAGCTGCAAAGGGAAATCAATTATTATTTATTGTAATTATGTATAGTAGGATGTTATTATTTCCATTCACTTACTTGCATATTGGACACTCCACACAATATAATTTTTTAATATACAAATTTTTGTTGGGTTTTTAAGGTATAAAAATGTTTAATTAGAAGCAATCAGAGAGCGCAAACCTCCACCAAGAAAGGAAAGTCTCTCCTGTTTAACTTCCTTGGTAAAGTTAAACCAAAAACTACTAATTTGTAGTTCATGAATTTTCATAAATCTTCCTTCATGAAAATTGGTTCGTAATTTTTTGTGTTTTTTTTGTTTTAGTTGATAACGGACAAACAGACAAACAAACACTGACAAAAACGTAACCTCTCTGGCATAGATTATGATTGAGGATGTGGTGAGTTTTTTTTGTTTGTTTGTTTGTTTTTTAGGCAACTTTTGTTTATGGTAAACTTTTCTTTAACATTTACGAAAGGAGTCTCCATCATCACGGTTTTTGTAGTCAGAATGTGGGCCTACATAAAAAAAAAAAATTCAGGAGAGAGTAGTTTCTGTTCAGCATTTTCGGTAATGAAATAAAATTAAGAAAAAAGAGGGTGGAGAAAAGGATTGAACAAATAATGATATTATCTAAAAAAAAAAAAAATTTCAATGCGACAGGAACTAGCACATTTAAGGGATGCACCACAACCATAAGTGAAAAAAAAAACTCATTTATTTGAATAATTGGAAATTCATTCGGTGTTGTTATAGCAAATAAAAATAACCAACCTTGGTATATTAATGTTTCGCCACTGTGATTATTTCTGTGTAACATCACACCCCTTAATTGTTTATTATGACCTCCACCAAGAAAGATGTTCCCGCGGGGTTTGTGTGTTTGTTTGCTAGCAGGATTACACAAAAAGTTATGTGTGGAATTTCGTGAAATTTCTACCAGACTTTCTTTAACATTGTGAGGTACCAGCATTTTTGGCATTTTGATTGATATGGGGGATTGCCGGGCTTGCGGGAGGTTTTCACTCTTGGTACATACTTATATGATGTTCTTAGATTTTATTGGGCAATTTTTCTCTTTCTTTCCCAAGAAATTTGTAAAACATCCAGATGCCATGATGATAACAACATAAAAAATGTGTGAAATATACTGTATGTAGCAGAGCAACTTTCGGAGCACATTCGTAACCACAGTGAGCAACCACGAAGCCTTATATCCTCATTGAGGCCCTGTTCTCTTACACACACACTCTTATGAAACATTCTACCTGATGAGGGGGTTCAGGAACATGAGCTCTGTTCCCCGACCTCATTTATACAATATTCACCCATTTATAATAATCCCTATGAATTGTTCATGAGATGAGGTTTTGGTGAAAACAGGATGGGGGGGATTAGAGGCTGCGCAGACTCATGCTACTGTGTTCACTTCGCCTAGCCGTCCCTTGAGACGCTCCAGATCGGCACTTCTTACCATTCAGAAACAGAAGGAAAAGCTGGAGTTGTGCTGTTAACGCCAGGTTCAATAAGCGCGCCGCTGGGAGGGG
>JAOUQZ010000012.1:4498788-4501288 GCA_028564935.1 Neosilurus hyrtlii | reverse complement strand
AAATTATTCATTCATTCATTCATTCATTCGATAAATTACAATCCTACTAGGGTATGAGATAAGATTGTAGGAGCCTATCTCAGCCGACTTCAGGTGAAGGCAGGGTACACCCTGAGCAGCTTGCCAGGCCACCACAGGGCCAACACACAATTATTTACACTCACTCTCACACCAAGTGGCAATTTGGAACAGCTTATTGTGCATGTTTTTTGACTGTGGGAGGAAACCAGAGTACCTGGAGGAAACCCACACAAGCACTGGGAGAACATGCAACGTTCACACAGAAACGCCTGCGCTGAGCCTAGAACTCGAACCCAGGACCTTCTTGTTGTGAGACGGACATGTTACTACTACACCAGCATGCCACACTAAAAAAGTCAGAAGAGAGAGAATAATGTTGTGAAAGTTTAGTTAGTTTCTTTAGGCTCCATGTCTCTCTCTCTCTCTCTCCTTTTCTTTCTCTCTCTCTCTCTTTCAAACACATATACACACACACACACACACACACATACTTTCTTTTTCTCTTTCTCTCTCTCTGTCACACACACACACCCACACACACACACACACACACACACACACACACACACACACACACCTGCCTGTCTTTATTTGCTGTCCTGTACCAATCTCTTTCTCTCTCTCTCTCTTTCTCCCTCTCGCTCTTACTCGCTCTTTCTCTTTCTGTCTCTCGCTCTTTCTCTTTCTATCTTGCTTTCTCTCTTTTTCTCTTTATCTAGCTCTCTCACTATCCCTCTTTCTCTCTCCCTCTCTCTCTCCCTCTCTCTCTCTCTCTATATATATATATATCTCACTAGCTCTGTCTCACTTTCTCTTTGTCCCTTTCTCTCTGTCTCTCTGTCTCTCTGTCTCTCTCTCTCTCTCTCTCTCTCTCTCTCTCTATATATATATATATATATAAAGTATATAGAGCTAGTGAGAGAGAAATATATATATATATATATATCACTAGCTCTGTCTCACTTTCTCTTTGTCCCATTCTCTCTGTCTCTCTGTCTCTCTGTCTCTCTCTCTCTCTCTCTCTATATATATATATGCCTAATTTCTATTGGTTTCTTTCACTCAGCCCAACTTTGCCTACATAATCTGCATATCTGGATCTTTCTCTTTATCCGTATTGAATCATTGGATCAAACATTATCTGTAGTATGTAAATAAAGTAAACATATATATTCTCCTCCTCAAGGGGGAGTCTCTTGTCCTGCAATAATGTCCTTTCATTTGTGTCATTTTTATCTAATCCATCACCCCCCCACACACTGAGCGTTCCCACATGCCGTGTTTGAGCGGAGACAGAAATGAGTGTGTTTCACTCTTGCATGTCCGGCCCTTCTGCCCGTCCCTACATCCAGGGATGATTTCATGTTCGAGAGATCTGGAAGCAGCTGCCGTTCCCATCGTGCCGGCTCACTGCATGTTTCTGTCCGAGAAACTCGAGCTGTCCTCCACCTGGGCCTCCACATGGACAGGTGGCACCTCGGACTCGCACCAGTGTGTGTGTGTGTGTGTATGTGTGTGTGTGTCTGTGTACACGGGAGTGTGTGAAATTGTGCCCATGCTTTCATCTTCACTTGCCCCTGTGTATGCATTCGTGTGTGTGTGTGTGTGTGTGTGTGTGTGTGTGTGTGTGTGTGTGTGTGTGTGTGTGTGTGTGTGTGTGTGTGTGAAAGCGAGAGGCTGTTTTTTGGACATATTAACACCTGTCGTGCTAAAATTTGTGTTGCTGGGATTCTAAGCCGCCCCCGGGGACGAGAGTGTGCCAACGAGTGTAAGCAGCCTGAGAAACATGCAGACCATCTCTCTCTCTCTCTCTTGCTCTCTCTCTCTTTCTCTCTCTCTCTCTCTCTCTCTATTTCACTGCCTCTCTCTCTGTCCCCTTCTACCCACCTATCAACCTGCCTCTCTCTCTCTCTCTCTCTCATCTCTCTCTCTCTCTCTCACTGTCATTCACTGTCTGTCTCTGTCCCAATCTATCCACCTGCCAACCTGCCTGTCTCTCCTTGTTCCTCTCTCTCTCTCTCTCTCTCTCTCTCTCTCTCTCTCTCTGTTCCCTTCTATCCACTTATCAACCTCTCTCTCTCTCTCTCTCACTCACTGTCAGTCTCTCTGTCCAATCTATCTACCTATCAACCTGCCTCTCTCTCCTTGTTCCTCTCTCTCTCTCTCTCTCTCTCTGTTCCCTTCTATCCACTTATCAACCTCTCTCTCTCTCTCTCTCTCTCACTCACTGTCAGTCTCTCTGTCCAATCTATCCACCTATCAACCTGCCTCTCTCTCTTTGTTCCTCTTTCTCTCTCACACACACTCTCTCTCTTTCCCTTGCTCTCTTTTTCTTGCAGTCCATCTTTCTCTCACTCTGTCTTTTTCTGCCCCTTCTGTCAACCTGCCTGTCTCTCTTTGTTGCCCTGTAGCAATCTCTCTCTCTCTCTCTCTCTCTCTCTCTCTCTCTCTCTCTCTCTCTCTCTCTCTCTCTCTCTCT
>JAOUQZ010000012.1:4460480-4479398 GCA_028564935.1 Neosilurus hyrtlii | reverse complement strand
TATATATATATATATATATATATATATATATATATATATATATAAAATTAAATATATCCTGTTGCTTTTCTTATCATTAAATTCTGTTTGTAATTTAGGTTGCTTCTTACTCTTTGTGTGCCACATTTCACTAATAAACATTTTACTTAAAAAAAAAACAAAAAAAAGGGCTGTCTTCACTCTGCCAGAAATCAGTCCGATTTCTGCAAAAGCTGCTAGATGGGCCACGGTGGTTTGGTAGCTGTCCTCAAATGACCTTATCAAGCTATTTTGCAGAGTTCCAGAGGGTGAGAAAGCAGTCAACTGCAGGCAATTACAGATGGGAGAATGCAGTAAGCACTTGAATTCTATAGGCTTGCAGCAGGAAGTGGGTGGAATGAACCAGTGCTGAAAGGTGGCCTTTCAGTGGACTAGTGCAGGCAGGGAGAGTGATTATGGGAGAACGCCCACCGCTGCCTTAGAACATGTGGTTAGGAATACAAAATAGTCTGTCCATGGATAGACCATGTAGATGTCTACAGTATAAGGGTCCTTGAAAACAGGCAAGGTGCAGATATCTCAGCACCAGGTGCACTGTTCTGTATAAGATCTGATGCCACCTCAGCAAAGTACCCAATAAGCTGGACTTTCCATGTCCCTGTTAGTTTCTTCATTTCATGTCTCCTGTCTCAAGCCTGAACCACTAGCACCAATGTCCACCTGGGATCAACCCCGTGTTCCCCACTCTCTATATTCTCCAGACCCGATGTTCCCCAGTCCCTATGTTCCCTGGTCCTTATCAAATTAATGGATCTTCAAAGTACCAATTTATGGAATATTTTTGATTTCACAGTTTTCAGTGTTATGAGTGCTAGGGTTATGGTTAGGAAACATAGGAAACTGGGGAACATAGGTACTAGGAAACATAGTACTGGGGAACATAGGACTGAGGAGCATAGGTACTGGGGAACATAGGTACTGGGGAACATAGGACTGGGGAGCATAGGTACCTAGGAACATAGGTACTGGGGAACATAGGACAGGGGAAGATAGGACTGGGGAGCATAGGTACTGGGGAACATAGGTACTAGGGAACAAGGTACTGGGGAACATAGGACTGGGGAGCATAGGTACTGGGGAACATAGGACAGGGGAACATAGGTACTGGGGAACATAGGACAGGGGAACATAGGACTGGCAAACACTGGACTGGGGAGCATAGCTCCAGGGGAACATAGGTACTGGGGAACATAACACATAGGAACATTGGTACTGGGGAACATATGACAGGGGAATATAGGACTGGAGAACATAGGACTGGGGAACATAGGTACTGGGGAACATAGCACATGGGAACATAGGTACTGGGGAACATATGACAGGGGAACATAGGACTGGGGAACATAGGACTGGGGAGCATAGGTACTGGGGAACATAGGTACTAGGGAACAAAATACTGGGGAACATAGGACTGGGGAGCATAGGTACTGGGGAACATAGAACTGGGAAACATAGGTACTGGGGAACATAGGACTGGGGAACATTGGACAGGGGAACATAGGTACTGGGGAACATAGGACAGGGGAACATAGGTACTGGGGAACATAGGTACTGAGGAATAGAGGACAGGGGAACATAGGACTTGGGAGCATAGCTCCTGGGGAACATAGGACTGGGGAACGTAGGACTAGGGAGCATAGCTCCTGGGGAACATATGACAGGGGAACATAGGTACTAAGGAATAGAGGACAGGGAAACATAGGTACTGGGGAACATTGGACAGGGGAACATAGGTACTGGGGAACATAGTTACCTATCCAAACCATCTGTACCAATCAACACAAATAATGGACAGCCAGTCTACCCCATCAAGGCCAGCCTCAACTCAAGTTGCAGAAATGGCAAGCTTGATTATTTCATATAAGCAGAGGTCAATGGTGCTGTTGGATCCTGGGTCAGGATTCTCAACCCCCTCATCTGCCAAGAATTTCACATAATACTTCCAGAGAAACTAGGGCCTTGCCTGGAAAGAGTTGTGCTTGTGGAAGTCTTCAGCATGGGGTTCTGTTGAGTCTGCATGGGATTCCGCCCTGAATTTCCTACAATGTTCTGTAGCCTACAAACATGGTTGGCTTGGACTACAGCATCCAGTCACACCAAATATCAACACATTCACCTGATTTCTGATTATATACTTGTTTCCCGTTACATTTAGAGCCTATATAAACAAACCCTGGTTCTTCCTCTCATTTGCAAATTGCATGCTCAGTGTTCTTCCTTTGACTTTACTGAGCCTTGGTTATTTATGTTCTAATATTATCTGTTTGAGAATACTTGATTCTCTTTCCTTGTCCCAGTCCACACTTGCGTCCTTGTGTGTTCTAGCACATGAATGCAAGAACATAGGGCATCCCAATTCTCTACTGTCATTCTCTAAAGGTGCCTCTTGCACCCTTAATGCACCCCTGCCACAAGTAAACATTGGACCTCACTTCACTAAAGTCAGTGCTCAAATCAATGGGGTACCAAGCCAAAGGGGAGGCAAAACAGTTGATTTTTTTGACAGGAGTGTCAAGAAGAGCAACAGGCAAGAGATGAAGAGATTTTTCTTTTCAAGTTGAAGTTAAAATGTTCTATTAGAAGTTGACATCGAAATTTCAAATATGACCTGACGTGGCTCGCCGATACTCGACATAACTTAAGAGGAAGTGAGGTAGTTGCATTTAACAACTCCTGTCCCTTGCGCACTTAATGCTAAGTACACTTTTAACAAGCACTTTAAGGAAGACCTTAGGGCTTGGTGTGAATGCTTGGACAAGGCTTTTGTCTGCTTTGTGTGTGTTGTATGCTTTTGATCTTGCAATTGAAATATTGCTGATTGCACATTGCCTGACCTTTGCCTGCCTTTGGCTCTGATTTTCACTGTGGATCTGACTGCCTGGATTGTTATAATAGGCAGTAACCTGCATCTACACCTATCTTAGAACTGTTTCCTAACAAAATGGCAAAAAACAGATCCACTACAATTTTTACATTCATCCCCTAACTTACTGTCCCATATGCCTTACTTTGCTAATCTGGAGTCAGTAATATACCAAGATAATATTTTAAGTGTTTACTTATTAATTTTTTTCACAACAGAGTCAGCTGACTTTACAATGTTGGACTTGCGAATGGGAGAACACATCAGATAAAATCCTGACACTGTTCCACTTGGCCTATCTAAAGGTCTCGCTCTCCTCTCTCGCGCGCTGTCTTCCTGCCTAAAGAAGGAGTCGATGGGGAAAACGAAGAAGGGCGCATTTGAGAGCGAGTGATTTTCCTGCAATACTGCATACCCTGTGCCAGTCAGCCAATCTGTCCAAGGTCAACCCCCCCCTCGCTTCTTAAACCAAGGCAGCATGGCAAAGCAGGTGCACCTTGGAGATACACACTCACACTTAGCCACACAAATGTAAAAAAATAAAAAAATAAAAAAGAGAGAGAGACAAAACTCGCTCCCCAAGGTGCTAAGTGTGGGGGGAAACGACACTGAAACAATAGCACTAAACATAGAACCAGCGTTCCACCCCCTTGCTCCTGTGAAGATGTACTTAACTCTCTTTGCCGTTTGGCGCTGGCACCCGGCACCATGACATTTATATTCTGCCCGCAACATCCTGCCTGCTAATAGCTGGGTTATTAACATAACAAACTTAAACGTTGGATATAAATAATACCGTTTCAGGATGCACGCCGCTCAGCTGACAGTATTTAGGCAGCGGCTCAACATCTGTTTATGAACACTTTGGCTAATGATATCATTCCATATCATTAAGGGAGGCACAGAGCGCCGAGCGCACAGGTGCAGCTGCTACTGCCTGCACACCACTAAACAGAGAGAGAGAAAGGGAGAAAGAGAAAGCGTGAGAGAGCGAGAAAGAGAGAATGTGAGTCGCCCCCACCCTTTACACCTCCCCAACACCCCACGCACTCGTCCTCTCCTCCCTCGTTCCGTGAGCTTCCAAACCCGTCATTAGGACAATTTTCCCCAGCTCGCAGAAAGGCAGGCCTGTGATTTGAATCTGTGTATCACCTGTAATTGTAGTTTTTAGCAGCCGGCTGATTCCATACATTTATCAGGCCAAACTGCGTGCACCGGCCCACGGCCTCCAAAACGCATTTGTGTCGCCAGCTGCAGCCTGTGCTTTTTTTAGCAAAATGTTTTATTTATTTGTTTAGGTTTTTATTTTTTTTTGTCTGTCTTATAAGCACGATGTTATGTGAGACAGCATGCTTTGGCGGGGGTTGGGGGGGGATGTGTTACAATTGAGGTGACGCATGTCATGCCTTTGTTTTCTGTTCTTGCATGCTTTGTTTTGGGTGTCATAATTATGTAAATTATTGATTATTCTTCCCAGCACAATATCCAAGGTCTCGCTACCATCCAGTTGACCAGGCGTCGGAGATTGCACATTGCCCTTGTTTTCTCTCGAGGAATTAACACTCGGAGATTTGCATAACTCTTTTTCTCTCCAAACACAACAAAAAACAACAATGCCATAATCGGGAAATGACCCTATAAACACCATAATCGGGAAACGATTCAAACTGGATGAGTAGATTCTATTAAAATAAACTAACATGTGGTTAGGACTGTCACAGCAAGTACCATTCACAGATTATTACAAATAATAATAATTATATTACAAATAATTGCAAAGTGGAATTCATTTTGTTACCATATCAATTTTGGAACAAATTTTGGCTATGAATTATTATTTAATTAAAAAACCAGTGGCTGATTGCGTAGTGAATGTGCTTGCCCCAACACACACACACACACACACGCGCGCGTAGAAGTATAATGGCATACCTTATTGTTTATTTGTTTATAGTTACCCATTATGTCTTCTGTCTGTTATTGATTTTATAATAATACCTAAAAAGATAAATAAATTTATTTGCTGAACCGATTTATGCTACTAGGGTCACAGAAGCTTATATCAGCTGACTTTGTACGAAGGCAGGGTACACCCGGAACAGCCCGCCAGTCTATCACAGGGCCAACCCACACATTACACCCAACTGCAGATTGTAACAGGCAATATTTTGGAATGTGGAAGGAAACTGAAGTACCCAGAGGAAACCCATATGAGGAGAACATGCAATCTCCACACAGAAACACCCTCGCTGAGCCTGGGTCTCGAACCCAAGACCTTGTTGCTGTGAACTGAATGTGCTAAGTTCGCCATATCATTGATTATGTTTGCTATGCTTAAACTGCACATGACATGAATCCACGCAAGGGCTCGCTAGATTAAAAATGATAGGATAGAAGTGCTAGGCGCAATCCCATCATCCTGATCTGAGTCGATCGTATTCCGATGTTTTTCCGATGTTTCAGTGAATTATTGTTTCATTTCTGAATGTTGCACAATGTGATTCTGATGTTATTACTATCTATATCAATGTTTATTCGTTCATTCATTTTCTGAACCGCTTAATCCTAATTAGGGTTGCCAGGAGGCTAGCGCCCATTTCAGCCGATTGTATGCGAGGACAGAGTACACCCTGGACAGCTCGCCAGGCCTTTGCAGGGCAGAAACACACTGACTGCATCCCAATGTCCTACTCTTTACCAACAAAAGCAATGGTTCTTTTACATTCCTCTCATCACAGACAGTGAGAGACATGACTGGCTTTTGATAACCCAGTTAGATGCACTGGGGGGACGCTACCACCCTCACAAAATAAAGGTGCGAATATACTAGAAATGTGACCGGAATCTCTGCTGATGTCACACATACCACATTATGGGCCAGTGCTGAGCTGTGTCGCCAGGAAAATGGCGAAGTGCAAATCGTACGGCAGCGCCAACAAGTGCATAAATCGCGGAAAACATAACGTAGCATAACATCGGCACAGGGCCATACTCTGAAAACATTTTTCTTCAGACGCAATTTGGTCTTTGGTAGCAGCGCCTTGCCAAAAAGAACCAGTAAAAGGTAGGAGCCTTTAGTATGCAGGGAGTTTTATCACCTAAAATGTCGCTCGCTGCTTGTTTACTTGCGCTGGATGACCCGACCCAATGAGTTCACGTCACTTACAGGGGGAAAAAAAAACGGTTGTTCCACATTGATTCAGCCCCCGCTAGTAATCCACAGGATAAAATTGGATATTTATGTTAAAATCTATGTTAAAATAATCTCGGTATCACTTAAACACATTACATCATTAACAAATTTAAATATGAATGTATTTATTGTCTGAAATATATGAGTATACATTTACTGTTTCTTATACAAGATCTTTTGTCCATCTTTGGTTTTTTTTTAATCTCCTCAGAGTTTTCTCACTTCTTTGAGACAATCAGTGAAATTTCCTGTGCACAACCTTCACAGTTTCACCCGCAGCTGTCCACGAGCCGCGTAAACACCCCGATGATGTCTTATTTTACACTCCAGGACTTTTGTAATGGACAGGGGGTTCAAATATATATATATATATATATATATACGGAGGTGAAGAATGAGATGAAGTCTAGCTACCCGTCCTTGTAGTACACTGCCTTTAGGCACTACAATGCGATAATAATGCCATCAGCTTGCCTGACACGGAAAACCAACAAACAGCCTGAAAGCAGAGAAAATCAGCACCATCAAGTAAAACTGTAGAATTTAAAGGTGCTGGTGGGAATGGGAGATATATATATATTTTTTTGTTGTTTTAATGTAAAACGAGGCACATTTCATAGTGCGGTAAGTAAAATGTAATATCCAGTATGTAGAAGCATATGTGTATGAATTTCACAGAGAGGTACAGACATGTGTTTACAAGGAATCTAGAAAAACGATAGTTGATATGTATTTAACCCTCATCTTATTACTTATTTTCCACACCAGGGGTTGACGGGAGGCTGGATCCTATCTCAGCCGACACTGGATGGAGGTGGGGTACACCCCGACCAGCTCGCCAAACCATCACAGGGCAAACACGACCGAAACCATTCACACTCACACCTAGGGGCAATTTGCTTTAGACTGTTGGAGGAAACCAGAGTACTAAGAAGAAACTCACGCAAGCCAAGGAAGATCAGAAACTCCACATAGAAATGTCTTCACCAAGCCCCAGTCATGACCTTCTTGCTGTGAGGAGGACGTTCTAACCACTACACCACTGTGCCACCCACATTTAACCCTGTAACTCTAAATTGAACTTTATTTACTGCTTAGGCAACAGTAAAAACTAATAGAATTTACAGGGGTTTTTGTGTTTGTTTGTTTGTTTGTTTGTTTTGTTGGCCTTAAATTGGCAAGCACACAAACTATGGTTGGCGGCATGGTGGTGCAGTAGTTATCACGTCCGCCTTACAACAAGAAGTCCTGGGTTTGATTTCCAGGTTCAGATGTTTCTGTGTGGAGTTTTGCATGTTCTTCCCATGCTTGCACGGGTTTCCTCTGGGTGCTCCAGTTTCCTCCCACAGTCCAAAAACATTCACATTAGGCTGATTGGCTGTTCCAAATCACCCCTAGGTGTGAGCTTGGGTGTGTTTTGGCCCTGCAATGTCCTGACAAACTGTTCAGTGTGTACCCCGCCTACGTCCGGAGTCGACAAGCTTTCTCGAAATGCAAAGTAGCATTAAGCAGCTTAGAAAATGAATGAATGATTGAAAATATGGTTCAGTAGCATCCTTTAATTATGTCAAATGAACATTTCTATTTTTCTATAATTTAGGTATCAAAAGAAATGGGTTAAACTTACAAGATCATTGAAAATAAAGCAAAAATAAATAAATTAATAAATAAATGGTAGTTCTCGAGATCTTCAGAAAAGATTTTCAATGATTGTTTTACGAGGGTGATTTACAGTTATAAATATTATTAAATATGTATTGAATAATTATTTAATATTTTCCTATGAATAAATATTGTTAAATTATTTAATTGTTAAAAAATATGCCACGTATTTTTTTTTCTTGATGCTGTGTGTACACATGTCTTGTTAGCGGCGTGTTGTGGCTAGCAAGTCTTATACATAGACTTATCCATGTCTAGTGTTATTTACAAGTGATAAGAAAATGAATCAACACCTTTTGTCCAATCAGAATCAAGAATTCACCAGCTCTCTGGATTAGACCCAGATGATTTCAAGTAACTGTGTCCTTTCAAAAATATTGCTCTTAAATACTATATATTATATTACATATAGAATCCGATAATAAGCATGCATTAAATATGTATTGAGATGAACCTCTTGTGGGGAAAAGAAAAACCCTTTTGGCTTTGTCATCCGTAAATGTAAAGCAGAGTTATAGACATGGGATCACAGAGCGAGTCGACTTTGTTCCCCTTGTGCACGTTTCCAACTGCTGAATCCATAACACGAGCGAAAACCTCACTAATTTCCGCTCGACAAATCCCGACACTGTGAATAAAGCGTCTGGGAAGATCTGACGGTACCCCTGCTGCCACCTGAGGAAAGAACAAAAAAGAAAATGCAGAAGAAGAAGAAGAACCCATCTGAGGCCCTGTCGACATATCAGCCCTAACAAGTGGTTTTTATCAAACGCACCGCCGGTGCCTTTGTTATTCCTCTTTCACAAGTAAATTACACTTTTAAGATTTATTAAGACACGAAACAATTTTCAAATACTGGGTCCGAACCCTCGGTGGAAAAGCACTCATTACTTTCTAGCCTAAGGCACTCTCCAGCTCGCTAGCATACCCATCACTCTCTCTCTCTCTCTCTCTCTCTCTCTCTCTCTCTCTCACTCTCTCTGTCTTACAGGGCTACGCATGTCTTACACAGTAATGTCATAGCTATTTGTTGAAAGTCAAGCTACGAATCCACTCCCAGCAGGTGTTTCCCAAACTCCGTTTAATAATTTAAAAGAACGAAGGCGTATGAATGTGGGTTGAAAAAGAAGAAAAAAAACGTGAAGCCTTTGTACACCACGCTTTTCCTTTTCTTTCTTTCTTTCTTTCTTTCTTTCTTTAATATATATATATATATATATATGCACTCCGGATTTTCATTCCTTCTTATTTTGTTTTATTCATTGCTGTTTTTTCCTCACAAAAAGTTTTTATGCATGCATGAATAAAATGAAAGTGCCACTTGTTCCCTTTTAGGCAAATAAGCGAGTGTATCTAAGTGTCGAATAATCCCCCCCATCATTTTTTTCTTTTACATTTCTGTGCTGTCATGTATATTTCTGTACACCTCCTTGTTCTCAAACCTCCAGGAGCTTTAGAAGTCCAACTCCATCCCTTCGAACATGTACTAATGGGTGATTAATAAATAATATTACTTTTCCCATGTTAAGATGGGGTGGGGTGGGGGGGGTGATGGGGACTCAACACACATCATTGTGGCTTTAAAGGAAATGATTCAAACCTGCCACAGCTGTTTGGTCAGATCTCATTTCAACTCTTGAATCTGTCTTTAAAAGCTTTTTACTGCTGGAACAAATTCCCTTTCTGTGATGTACGTTTTCCTTTTAAATCCAGCCAAGATATCACACAATATTCTGCAATGTGTCGTATATAACATTAACCTATTTGTATATATTAAAATTTTTATTTGTTATTTATTTATATCAAGTACTCCTGAATTCTTAATTTGGATTGCTAAGAGAATTATGATCATTTTGCCCCAGGATATATTCATTATTATTATTATTATTATTATTATTATTATTATCATTATTATTATTATTATTATCATTATTATCACTATTACTATTATTATTATGGTTATAATAACAAATAATATTATTGTTATTGTTGTTATTATTATCATCATCATCATCATCATCATTATTATTATTGTTATTATTATTATTGTTATTATTATTATTATTATTATTATTAATATTATTATTATTGTTGTTGTTGTTGTTGTTGTTATTATTCATTCATTCATTTTCCGAAACGATTAATCCTAATAAGGGTCACAGAGAGGTTGGCGCCCATTTCAGCCGACTTTGAGGGAGGGCAGAGTACACCCTGGACAGCTCACAAAGCCATCGCAGGCATAATTATTATTATTATTATTATTATTATTATTATTATTATTATTATTATTATAGTACCATAGACTATCAGTATCAGGCCTTGGGAGAGACACCCTCATTATACTGCTGTAAGTAAAAACAAAAGAAAACCAAACTAAAATCAGATTTTTATGAATTATTATTTTATTATCTTATTATTGTCCATTTTATAGTTTGATAGTGATGACCTCACCTGCTCAAATGATTCAAGATTTATCCACTAGGGATAATGTCTGTTAACCCTGAGAGAGCAAACCAATCAGCTCACACTATTAGGTTTAGTGTATAAAAATAAAGTGTAATATAATATATAATATATTTTTTAGCTTTATTTTTCATACTTTATTAATTCCGCACGGGAAATTTTGACGTCTGCATTTAACCTGTCCAAAGTGAACACACACAAACACACACACACTCTCTCTTAGCAGTGGGCTGCATCACATTGCAGCACCCAGAGAGCAGTTGGTGCCTTGCTCAAGGGCACTTCAGCCATTATTGTGTCTCTAACCATTAGGCCACAGCTGCCCCCTTTTTAATATATGTGGATTATTCATTCATTCATTCGTTTTCTGAACCACTTAATCCTAATTAGGGTCACGGGGAGGCTGGCGCCCATCTCAGCAGATTCTGGGCGAGGGCAGAGTACACCCGGGACAGCTCGCCAGGCCATCGCAGGGCAGAAACACGCTAATGGCTATGCAGTCTAGTTTTGCCGAAAAGCAAAGGTTTTTTTTCACCTTCCATGGTGAGAGACATGGCCGGCATTTGATAACCCAGTTAGTTGCACTGGGGGGACAGCAGTAACAACCCACCGATAGTGGGGCTTGAACCCCCGACCTTGGAATCAGTAATCCAGCACCCTACCACCAGGCCACCACTGTCCCTATGTGGATTATATACTAATAAATATCATATGATATATGCTTCTGGAAGGAGTCTGTTTAAGTGCGTTATAACATTTCAGTATGAAGAAATCTGAGTAACAAGACAAACTGGTTTGTTTAAGTTCAGGGTGGGACGCTAACTTAGATACCTCATCGATCATTGGTTTTCCTAGAACACCATGTCCTAAAGTGCTTTATTTCTAACTTTTATGCCGATTTATTAACTTGGATTTTTGTCCTAATTTTGAATTGGAATCTTCTGGGACACTCGGGACACACACACACACATGTACATGAAAAGAATCTTGTTTTATATCTGGCAATCCAGCAATTGTTTAAATATGTTAAATAAAATATGTTTATAAAACTGATTAAGGATGCAAAACTATAGAAATTGCAAGCCAAAAAAATAGAAATAAAGAGATCACGGGTTAAGTTAGAGGACGATAAATAAATCTTGTGGACTACACAGAAAGACAACAGTAGATGACAAAGGATGAACAAAAAGCCTATTTGTGATCTGTTCTTTTACACTCTGCTTGCTGCATGGATCCGTTTTAACAGAGAGAGCGAGAAAGAGAGAGAGCGAGAGAGAGAGAGAGAGAGAGAAAGAGAGAGAGAACTCAGGAATCAGATTTACAACAGCGAGGTGAAGGTCAGATCCACATGAGCAGGAAAACATCTGCAATCTGTAAGTCAAACCTATTCACAAATCCACAATACCATACGGAGCAATTTCTTTTTTCAACCTGTCAGAAACTGTATGTGTGTGTGTGTGTGTGTGAGAGAGAGAGAGAGAGAGAGAGAGAGAGAGAGTGGAAGTCTGTTCAGTGGACTGTGGTGGGTTTAAAAACCTTTGGTCGGTCTCCCATCCACTCTCTCACCCCCGTCTCTCCTCTAATGGCCTCGAGTGCGAGACGAGCTCAGGGAGTGACAGCAGGACTACCGATGGTGAAAAATCACGGTTGGCAGGAAACAAGAGGAGGTTTTTTTTTGGAAATGTGTAAAATACACTGTATGTCCCGTATATAAAGTATGGATTCTTTAGAGTACTTGCATCAGATTGGGCAGAAGGTGCTGAGTAATTTTCGAGAACAGAAGCCTGGATAGTGGTTCTGGATGTAAATCACAGGTTTATATGAAAGCATTCTATCAAAAACACTGCCAGAGTCAAACGGGAAACCCATACTCACTTGGGTGAAACGAGATAAAAATACAAACCATGTACATTCAACTATGGGAGGCAAAGCACTGTCAAAAGATCTCAGAAGAGAATAGCAATTAACATCACCCTCTGCATCTACTTGAAAAAGCTGGTGGTTTCATCTAGCTATTATTGGGTCAATTCATACACACACACACACACACACACACACACACACACACACACACATATCATTAACTGTATTTTCATTCCTGAAAAAAAGCCAAAAATGGAGATAGGAGGTTTCATCAGAAGGCCAACCCTGCATGGAAAATAAGCAAACTAAAACAATGATTTACTCATTCATTCATTTGACGAACCACTTTATCCTTTATTCGGGTTTTTGGAAAGCTGGAGCCTATCTCAGCCGACACTGGGTGAACTCCCTGAACACACACACAACCATTCACGCTGCCATCCACACCTAGTGGCAATTTGAAACAGCCAGTTAGCCTAATGTGCATGTCTTTGGCTTGTCAGAGGAAACCAGAGGACCTGGAGGAAACCCACACAAGCACGAAGAGAACATGCAAACTGCAAAAGCTACTCTAAAAGTAGCTGGGGGCAGTGGTGGCCCCGTGGTAGGGTGCTGGGTAGCTTCGATATCACCAAGTTGTCACTGCTGTCCCCCCAGTGCAGCTAACTGGGTTATCAAAGGCCGGCCATGTCTCTCACTGTCTGTGGTAAGAGGCATGAAAAATAACCACTGCTGAACAGTAGCTGCATTGCCATCAGCATGTTTCTGCCCTGCGATGGCCTGGTGAGCTGTCCGGGGTGTACTCTGCCCTCGCCCAGAGTCAGCTGAGATGGGCACCAGCCTCCCGGTTACCCTAATTAGAATTAAGCGCTTCAGAAAATGAATGGATGAATCAGTGAAAAGTAACTGCTCTGGTATGAAAATAATAACAATTAAAAAAAAATAGTAGCCTAAAATAAAAGTCGGCATGACATCACCACATCGCTGATAATTTGCTGTAAATAAATGACATCATACATGCATGAATAAACTGTTACAGCAGAAACATCACAGTAATATAAACCTACAATACGCCTTGTAACTGCATAGAACTACTATCAGAATGATCAAACACCTTTGAACCAATCAGAATCGACCATTCATCAGTGCAAGGGTATGAATAAAATAAAGAATGGTGATTATTATTTTTATTATCACTTTTGATACTGGTGTTGTTCCTGTTTTATAAACCATGTCTTTGAATCAGAGTTTCTGCTGTGCTAATTAGCGCTACCGTCACTCTTCTGACAGGTGCAGCCCGTCTGCCGGCCTCCAACTCTCCCAAACACACACACAAACACACATACACACTAAACGTGTTGATTTTGTCCCCCATCTGTTATTACATAATCACTGCCAATGTCTGTGTGATGAAGATAGAGAAGAAGAAAGAGAGAGACAAAAGCAAGGAAGGAAGGGAAACTCGACAGAAGTGAGTATTAGGGCACGTCAGCGTGGCTGGAGGCGGTTGAGAGTAATTGAGGCCTTGGTTGAAGTCGTTAACTGTAATTCTTGGCTCCGATACATTCGCAGTTGAGCCGCGTGTCCTTGAAAAGGCTCTGGAAAGTAAATTCCATGTGGAGTACATTTATAACAATTATAACAGTGATACCATTATGAATTCTGATACCCGTGAATATCTGTGATACCGTTTACGTGTAGCGGTTAGCACACCCGTCTCACAGCAAGAAGGTCCCGGGCTCGGGGCGTTTCTGTGCGGAGTTTGCATGTTCTCCCCGAGCTTGCGTGGGTTTCCTCCAGGTACTCCAGTTTCCTCCAACAGTCCAAAAACATGCACAGTAGGCTGGTTGGTGGTTCCAGATCACTCCTAGGTGTGGGTGTGAATGGTTGTATGTGTGTTGGCCCTGCAATGGTCTGGCGAGCTGCTCACGGTGTACCCCGATCCACCCAGAGTTGGCTAAAATGGGCACCACCCTCCCCATGACAATAATTAGGATTAAGCGGCTAATACCGTTTACATATTTGCTCCTGGTATAATTTCAAAATACTTCTTTATTAGTCTATATATTTACAGTACAGAGATCAGAAAGTGAACTTTGCTTGGCTGGGGTTTGCGGGAAGAGGGTGGGGGTGTTGGGTTTGTGAACTGACAGGAATATGAAGCATTCTTAAGAACTTTTTTTTCCTTTTTTTTTTTTTTTCTCAACATCGTTACAGGTCAAAGCGTCGCCATTTTAATCCAGGATGGAAGGAAAGTCAGCTGCCGAAAGGAAATAACGTCACATCATCAAGGCCGCTAAGTTTGACACCACCGTGGTCCCGTGACGGAAAAAAAAAATGTTAATTTTTTCCAGCGCGATACAGGAGACGAGCCTGCCTGAAGTCACATGAATTCCTTCCGAAGGAGGCTTACGGAATTCACAAAGAAGGTGCCAGAATACACACCGCTCAGTCCATGCCACCGGCCGCTTTTCGATGCCGCGAGGAGCTAAACGGTCGATAGCGGAGCCGAGTGGCTTGGGAACGCTCACCCTAATTGTTTGTTCAATTATTTTTCTTGGACGCTGCACCTGCACTCCACCAAGCGAGCTCTGGAGACGCACAGCACAATTAGAGCCTGCCGAGCAGTGAGGATTGTGGGTAAACGCAGGCCAAGCAGCCCGCAGGGCGAATCAGATAAATACCTTTTTAGTGCTTTAGGTATAGTTGTGAGAGAGAGCGATCCAGGGCTCTCGGGGAGTAATTTCGGCCTTATTTGTCTGCATGTTTGACCTCCTCTTGACAAGGTTCCAGAACGTTTTGTCAGCAGCACTATGCTATCCTTCCCGTGATTTAATCAAAGGCTATTATGAAGGCGAGGAGAACTGGGGAGGTTGTTACCTTCACTGAACTGTCCAACTCCCCCACTCCCACTCGCTCACACACACACACACACACACACACACACACACACACACACACACACACACACACACACATCTGAGGAATGTGAGATCGCATGGGTAAGTGCCTTAGATGGCTTAAAATCAGAAGCATGGGAGCAAGGACACACACACACACACACACACACACACAAACACACACACACACACACACACACACGGCAGATAAGCTTGCATTAATCTTACAGCTTGAAAAAATCTCTACTTCTCATTATATTTTTATATTCTGTGTGTGTGTGTGTGTGTGTTCATACATATATATGCACACACACTGGCCATCCCAGGGCCATTCACACAACCATTCACGTTCACACTCACACCTAGGGGCAATTTGAGACAGCCTGTTAGCCTAAAGTGCACGTCCTTGGACTATAGGAGGAAACCAGAGTACCTGGAGGGAACCCACACATGCAGTAGGAAAACAAGCAAACTCCACACAGAAACACCCTTGCCAAGCCTTGAGACCTGAACCGGGCCCCTTCTTTCTGTGAGGCGTACATGCTAACCACTACGCCAGCATGCCGTCCATCACCACCTTAACTTAATTCTATTATACTTCAACATGAACATTGTTTCCAAGGTTAAATCTAAGTAGCTAACGCAGTATGCTTTTGTTATCTAGTGAACTGAATTTTTACTGCCCGAGAGAAGTCATTGTTCTCTTTTAATACTGTATTGAATGGAGTTTTGCGTCCTTGACATGCTAGCCTACATTTCAGCTATGAGATGTGATGTTCTGTCCTCAGCCTGCGCCCATTGTTCAGCCAATATTTAAGTCTGGCGAGTATCTCTATTTTGTATTTTGCCGACTTATGTTGCGCTAGCATATAAGCATTTCACAACAACAACGACAACAAAATAATTCAACCTCTTTTTGATCTTTCTGTGCTGATTGCTACGCTAGGAATATCAATTCTCAACGATTCACACTCACACTATCAGTGTATAACTTTCGTTTCTCCTTTCCCCAACCTTACTAGCCCTGCTCGCTCTGCTGCAAAGAAAGAAAGTGTCAGTCAATACATTGTTTGAACCCCCATCCCTCCGCTTTGCTCTACCGTTCTGTGGCGGTTCGGATCGGTGGTCTAAAGCGGGAGGATTAAGTGAGCGGGCTGCATTAGGGGACGGGTGTGTAGGATTGGGGCTGCTGTATTGGTCAGTGACTTTTTTAAAGCCGAAGGATGGATATAGATATGCACGTCTGAGAAAGTTTTTACTTTTATACCTCTGGTATATTTATATTATATCATTGTATAAATGCAACTGCGATAACATTATAATATGTAAATTAAGAGAATTCATTCATGCATTCATTCATTTTAATCCTAATCAGCATCACGGGGAGGTTGGCGCCCATTTCAGCCGACTCCGGGGACAATACGAACAGCTCGCCAGAACACTGCGGCACACACGAAACACATACAATCCTGTGGGAGAAAACCCGAGCACCCTGAGGAAACCCGCGCCAGCATGGGGAGGACATGCAAACGCCACACACAAACGCCCAAGTTCGGGAATTGAACCCAGGGCTTCTTGCTACGAGGCAGACCTGCTAGCCACTGCGCCACTGTACCGCCTAGAGAGGACCGTCCAAAATGATTCGTAAAAGTGAGCAAAAATTTGTGTTAGAGGTATAAACAACCACTTCGGTCACATTCTTTCTCCCCCCTCTCTTTTTATGCTAATATTAACACCTCTGAAAACACCTCTGCCCCATTAAAGCAGCATTTGAATGCACACGGACACATTACTGTACATAAAGTCATCTATTATGCGCTCTGCAATTCCATCATTTATACCTTTAACATTACACAAGGCACAGACAGGCAGAGGAAGACAGATGACTGATATTCTGACACAGTGAAAAAAAATGCAGATCGTAGCACCTGCTGTTGAAACTGTATCCAGGTATTTAGAGAAATCACATTTCTGGGCCTCGTATACCACATTAGCTGCATTACTGTCGTGGTTCACACGGGGCTCAGATTTCAGGCGTACAGTAAACCATTCATACTGTGAGAACTACGGTGCCATTTCTTTAAGCGCAACAGACCACACAAGCACGCGGACACAAAGCTATTCAAGAAGAATTCATCATTTTGGACTACTTATATATTAGTCCCTACCACAGAGATAGGATCACTTTTGAAATGTGACTGTTTTGTATGATCTGTAAGGATTCTTATTTATTTATTCATCTCAAGGCACATTACTCAGACACTATTCCATAGAAATAGATTTAAAGCTACTATTAATATTAAGTATGACCTGAGCTTGGTGTAACCAGCCTCCAGCCTCCCTGCGGCCCTAGTAGGATTAAGTGGCTCAGCAAGTGAGTGAGTGAGTGAGTGAGTGAGTGAGTATATGAGCTTTATGGGACATCTTCATTTGTAAAAATAAATAAATAAATAAATACATTTATTTATTTTTTTCATTGACCCACAAATGTTTAGAAAGAAAAAAGCCCCCCCCCCCACACACACACACAACACACAAACACACACACAAAGAAAAATAATAATAATAATAATAACAACAACAATAATGACAACAACAACAATAATAATAACAACAATTATAATAATAATAATAAAAAAATGCATTTCTTAACACAAGCAAATTAATTGTTAAAAGTTAACATCCAAAATCTAGATTTTTGAACTATGAATTATTATTATTATTATTATTATTATTATTATTATTATTATTATTATTGTTATTATTATTATTATTGTTGTTGTTGTTGTTGTTGTTATTATTATTATTATTATTATTCATTCATACATTATTTTTTGAACTGCTTAATCCTAATTAGGGTCCTGGGGAGGCTGGCGCCCATCTCAGGGTAAGTACACCCTGGACAGCTCACCAGGCCATTGCAGGGCAGGAACACGCTGACAGCCTACTCATGGCGAAAATCAGCAACGGTTCTTTTACACCACAGGTCTCACCACAGACTGTAAGAGACATGGCCGGCAACCCAGTTAGCTGCAGTGGGGGGCAGCAGTGATAACCCGGTGATAATAGGGCTTGAACCCCCGACCTTCGGATTAGTAATCCAGCACCCTACCACCAAGATGGGGGTGTGTCCGAATTGTGTTTTTACTAACCCCTTGTGTACTCATAGAGGGGGCTACAGTACCAGTTAGCTAAATGCTACATAACCACTGTTTAGATTTAAAATGATTTTACTCTCAGGAAGCTTGCATTACAATTACAGCACTCTGTCAGAACCGTCACGTTGTAGTGATGCAGTTTACGGTTTTAAATCGCTACATTTTCAATAAAACATTTTATTAACCTCAGTAAGAGGCTGCTGATCATTATTTTTTTTCCTAGATGATAAACTTATTGATAACACAAATAATACAAATAAAAACAAATAACACAGATAAATATGCTTTGTTCACCCCTGTAAGAGTGTACGTCATGTGCGATAAAGGCAGTTTGCCTTGAAAACATGTATCTAAGTCCTAAAGTTCCTGAAGACTTTCAACTCAATTAAACAAGCTCGCTACTCCAGACTCGTAAACGCAATTCCAAAAAAAAAAAAAAAAACTTGGCAAGTCGTGATGTTTTCTGTGGAGAATTTGCTTGAGACTTCTAAACCGCTCCCTCCGTGCGACTCTGCTAAAGGCTGTGTTTTTCAGGGTCAGTGAACTTATGTAAAAGGTCCCAGGCTGTTTATTAGTGGTGCTGGCTGTCAAAGAGAGAATGACTGCAAGGGTGAATCCCTTCTCCGTTCTCTGGTGCATCGCTCCTGACTGAGTGTCTTGGATTTCTGTCCGTACTTGGCTGAGAAGCCACAAGCGGCCAGCGAGGTCTCAATGTTCTCTCTCTCTCTCTCTCTCTCTCTCTCTCACACACACACACACACACACACACACACACAC
>JAOUQZ010000012.1:4418401-4458999 GCA_028564935.1 Neosilurus hyrtlii | reverse complement strand
CTCTCTCTCTCTCTCTCTCTCTCTCTCTCTCTCTCTCTCTCTCTCTCTCTCTCTCTCTCTCTCTCTCTCTCTCTTCGTAAGTAGGTGAGTTGGTGTGTGAGCCCAGGGGAAGTAGCATCCTATTCTGTTTGTCAAGGCTTCCATTCTTCATGTCATGGAGGACCTAATTCACTCTCCTCGCTCTCTTTCGCAATGCTCGGCCTGTTTTCCACTAAACTAAGACTGTCAGTTGGAAAACACACAGAAAAACTCTCCCTGCAAACACTTCTCCACGCTCGCTCGGCCGAATCCTCCTGGGCCTGTGGTTCCTCGCAGCTCTGTCTTTATTCGCTGCTAAAACGCTGACAGGCTGCCCAAGCAGAGCGGCGGCCATGACAGGCTTACGGCCAATGAGAAACCTCTGGTGTGGCTAGGACCTATCTTAAGAGAGAACGAGCAAGCACAATCACTAACCATCAAAGCCCGAATCGCCTCGTTATTACTAACCACACTGTATATAGAAGACTGGCAAGAGGTGTCAGATCACGGCTCTTCGCCCCCTCTCTGTTGCCTTATGCTGTTAGAGCCGCAAAGCTAATGAGAGATGGCTACTTCTGACAAAATGCTATGAAGGGTATGACACAAGGTCCCATGGTGACGGAAAATGCACGAGTTATGCTCGTGTATGAAAGAGAAAGAGAGAGAGAGAGAAACTGGGCCAAAGATCTCTCATTAGGAGTTAGTGTTAGTTTAAACTCTTCTTTCAATGGGTTTTGTTCATGCACACACAACAGGCAGTGCTCGCAACATCAGCAAGCACAGCAGCATGAACTAATATATTACTTGAAACTATTTACATGTAAATGTCAGGATGTTTATGAGGCTTAACAATCTCAGCCACCTATATGCAAGTAGCTGTCAAGAAAAGCAACGTCTGTTTGACTTTCTGTACTGCAGTACGGTCCAAAATAATATCAGCCATGAAGAAGGACTTGTGTTTAATAAATTGATATAATAAAGAAGTTCTACTAATTTTTGATGAGACATTATTTATAATAACTCAAATTGCAAAAGTTACATTTCTTTTTATTGAAGTACACTCACTCATTTACCGAACCGCTCAACCCTGCTATTAGGGTCGCAAGAAGTCTGAAGCCTATCTCAGCCGCCACTGGGTACGCCCTGAACAGCTCGCCAAAACATCGTAGGACACAACCATTTACATTCATACTCACGTTCACAAAGGCCAATTTTCAGAACAGTCAACTAGCCTAATATGCATGTCTTTGGACTGTAAGAGGAAACTGGAGTACCTGGAGGAAACCCACACAAGCATTGGGAGAACATGCAAACTCCACACTAAAAAGCCTGCGCCTGTGACTCGAACCCAGCACCTTCGTACTGTGAGGCGGATGTGCTAACCATTACACCACCATAACGGCCATATTAGCAGTCATTCATTTTCTAAGCCGATTAATCCTATTTAGGATTACGGGGAGGCTGGCCATCTGAGCCGACTCTGGACAGCTCGCCAGGCCATCACAGGGCCACCACACACAAGTATCTCTTACACTTACACCTAGGGGCAATTTGAAACCGCCAGTCGGCCCACTGTGCATGTTTTTTGGACAGTGGGAGGAAAATGGAGTACCCGGAGGAAACCCACGCAAGCACAGGAAGAACTCCACCCAGAAACGCTCTCACCCCAGGAATCAAACCCAGGACATTCTTGCTGTGAGGCGGACGTGCTACCACTGTGCCACCGTGCCACCCTGTTATTATTATTATTATTATTATTATTATTATTATTATAAACTGCTGGCCTTGTTCTTTCACTCTATTTCCTGTTCCACTTTTTTGCAAGCTTTGCATATCCGGACTAGTTTTGATTAGTGTACTTTAACACATTGTTCCACTTCAAAATCCCAGTGACAGTACGCTTCAAAGGCAACACCATCCACATAGGCCTCGCTCCGAGGTGAGCGCGGTGAGCTCAAACAATAAAACTTGGCCTGTAGGGGTCACGATCCCTGTCCCCAGTGACAGTCCTATCCGGCGAGGATGCTTTGCTTGTGAAACGTGAACCTGAAACAATAGAGCGGGCATTTTGGAGCCAGGAAACGGGTGCCACGGAGAGCGAGGTTTGTTTAGCTCTCGCCTC
Organism: Neosilurus hyrtlii; assembly: GCA_028564935.1. Taxonomy (NCBI): domain Eukaryota; kingdom Metazoa; phylum Chordata; class Actinopteri; order Siluriformes; family Plotosidae; genus Neosilurus; species Neosilurus hyrtlii. Next base: position 4,456,859 of record JAOUQZ010000012.1, on the reverse strand, counting down.
TCGGCTCTGTTTGCTTACATTCCGGCGTCCAGTGCAGATGCTGAGTGGCGTTTGGCCGTGTGAGAAATCTAAGATGTCCTCCGCCAGAGAAAAGAGGATCACTCGGGCTATCACACGGGCCAAGTTTCAGACAGCTTGTTTAAGCTGGAGGAGAGACTTTCCCGTTTTGGATATACTGCACCATGCCGTGTGTATTTACAAAGTATAAAACTGATTACAGAAGTTTCTGTTTATGAAAAGAGGCACTGAGGTGGTTTATGGGTGAGATGAAGTCGAGATTTAGGTATTTTAAGTGTATCAGTTGTTTTACAGTACCATCAGGACGATGGTAAAAACAGCATTAAAAGTCCCACCAAATGACGCATTGACCCGTTTTACAGAAGGCTTGTTTGGAATATTTTCTTATACACAATCCCTCTCCACTGCATCGCCATTTACACACATTTAAGTAGTTGTCCACAAATTACTGCAACAGGTTTCCATAGTGGAATTCCACATACAGTACAAGGAACTGCATATGCTTTATGTGCTCTATAACCTTCTCCATATATGTTAAGTAGCAAAAATAATTTCTGTCAGCGTCACCAGACTTTTGTGCAGTGGTGGCTCATGTGGTTAAGGCTCTGGCTTACTGATCCAAAGGTCAGGGGTTCAGGTCTCAGTACCACAAAGCTGCCACTGTTGGGCCCTTGAGCAAGGCCCTTAACACTCAGTGGCGTAGTGGTTAGCACATACGCCTCACAGCAGGAGGGTCCTGGGTTATATTCTTGGGCTGGACAAGTGCATTTCTGTGCGGAGGTTGCATGTTTTACCCGTGCTTGTGTGCCTTTTCTCCTACAGTCCAAAGACATGCACATTAGGTTAACTGGCTGTTTCAAATTGCTCTTAGGTGTGTATGTGAGTGTGAGTGGTTGTATATGTTGGCCCTGCGATGGTCTGATGAGCTGTTCAAGGTGTACCCTGCCTTCGCCCAGTGTCGGCTGAGATAGGCCCCAGCCTCCCTGCGATCCTAATAGAATTGAATAATTCGGCAAAGGAATAAATGAATGAATAATAAATTCAAAATAAACATCTATAAGTGATATTTATGTAACCCGTGCCTTTCTGAACCGTATTAGCCAAGCTGATGCAAAGCAGAACTCAGATTCGTGTTTCACTAATGGGGCGGCACAGTGGTGTTATGGTTATCATGTCTGCCTCACAGCAAGAAGGTCCTGGATTAGAGCCTCTTATTTTGTCTTATTATACCGTATTTTGATGTCATTTTAAGCTATTTATTTGAGCTAAACTTAAAATAACATCATCTGGGAATAAACAAGAGTCAGTAGGGATATATTTAGGTTTTATAAAATAGCCAACTTGATGAAGCCATCTTCATATATAAATATAAAGCCAGCAAACTTAGTGTGGACATAGAGTACATTTACTAAAATCGACTTGCCCTGTTTGAGGGGGTTTCGATATTGGGCCTAACATCAAACCTTGTGGGTCACCATATGGCATTACTTGAAGCTTTGAAAATTTTCTATTAACAAATAAACAAATGATAGTCTTGGACACCAAATAGGTAATTTGACACTTTGGTCAGTGCCTATTTATTTATTTATTCCGTTATTTATTTGTTTGTTTGTTTGTGATGCTAACAGACACATGGTGGAAAATTGTTACATGTATGAATATACATTAGCTTTTGTATAAATGTAAAATCTAGTTCTCCAAACACTATGAATCAGCTAAAGAGTGTTTAATTACTATAAAGTTTAACTGGAATGTGGTTCCACAGATGTTTGTGCAGACCATTACTGGAAAAGCCCTTTTTTACCCTCAACCCCGATGGTCTTTTTTTCCCTAATTATGACTTGCAATGTTTTCCTCAGCTTAACACTGGACAGAAGGAACGTCCGTAATGTAAGAAAAAGAAGACTTCCACCAAACAGCTTTAATCCCCAGGTTTTCAAGCTCTCACCATTCCCACGGTGGTGAAGTGCCAGCAGGGTCAGCAACATCTCATGCAGAGGTAGAGGAGGAAGCGATTTGGCCCGAGAAGAGGAAGAAGAGGAAAGGAGTGCTGACACTTTTACTGACTCACTCTATTCTCCTGTATGTGTTATGTGAGACATCCTTTTCTCCAACTGTTTGGAGACTTGGAGGCATAGGGTTGCCCGTCACCGACTTCGGTTTCCAAAAATTCACCTCATACTTTATGCTGAAATGTGCCTCCCACATCCTAAAGTAAACCTTTCCATCCAGTTTTCCCAACAAACTTGGGAATTCTCTATACTGTAACTGTTTGACAGAGTTTTCCTGCCTTTATTCTACTTAGAGGTGCAGAATGTGATGGCATTTCTAACATCCTGATGACACTTATACCCCAAGGGACAAAATCCAGATGGACTTTGACAGACATAGGGGCACTATAAAGCGCTACACACTTATCTACATGCACCGAAATGAGTAAGTGTGCTCCGTGTATAGATTCATATGCATGAGTAATGTATATCCTCTATGTGTGTGTGTGTGTGTGTGTGTGTGTGTGTGTGTGTGTGTGTGTGTGTGTGTGTGTTATACTCAGAGGTAGCAGCAGATGGCAGTGATCAGGATGTGCATACTGATGTTGTTAATGCTTCGGTCTTAAAACCTAAAAACATTAATTAACTTTCTGCTTTCACATTAAAAATGTTCCACTTTTTTCAAGTGACTAAATGAGATTTTATCCTAATTAATAAATATAATATATGCCACAAAGGTTTTAAGCACTACAGAATAACAATATAAAAAAGTTTGTCAGTCCAATGTGACATGCACATTAGGTTAACGGGCTGTTCCAAATTACCCCTAGGTGTGTGAATGATTGTGTGTGTGTGTGTGATGTCTCGTGATGCTCTGGCGTGCTGTTCAGGGTAACCACCTTCACCCAGTGTAGGCTGCAGGGCTCCAGCCCCCTGTGACCCCAAGAGGATTACATAGTTTGGTAAATGAGTGAGTGATCACTACTTTCATAGTCACGTTACTATGTTGCTAGCTGGCAAGTTAGCATCATTGATCTGTAAAAGATTAGCATGCTATACATCTAGGCAAGATGCCTAGAGGAAGTATGATGTATTATAAAAAAGTCTGGTGGGCTCTTACCCCCAAGCCTAGTGGCTCAATAAAGCAGAAGTTTTTCCCGGTTTCTGTAGCATGAATTGACCTCTAGTGCAGACTACCGTCCCAGTATTTTTACTGGTACCCATTAATAGTGCTGGGTGGACAGAGGCACACTTGTGGTTGAGACCTTTCCAAGGGGTCTAACCCGGGATGACCTCTCGATCATGAGCCCAGTAAGCTAACCACTACACCAGCCCCTACGATAAAATATGCTTTATGGTAATGGTTGATGAGAAGAATTTACGATAATCATATACTTAAAAACCATGTATGCAGGTGACATAAAATGAGTTGGCGATGAGTTTGACACTTGTAATCTATGTCCACTTTGCAAACTTGGGATAATGCTTGAACCAAAGTGAGTAAGTGTGTGAGTGAACTTTATTTAAGGGGTCATGCATGAATAAAACTCCAACATCCTTGAACATGGCAGTAAACTAATCTGTCTTTCCCTCCTATCTTGTATGAGCGCCATTAAAATAACCTTTAATAAAATACAAAGTGTGCTAATATTTATTACTGAAAACACACATCTGCCTGTATAGTTCGGCTTGATTTCACCACTTTGTGCACCATGCGGCATTCCTTTCCAAAAATAAGCTTTAATACCCATCGATGTATCCCAGCACACTGAGTGAAAAGGAGTAATTAGGAGCATCTTCACAAGATGTTGATCTGCCTACATGTCTCATCACGCCAAGCACTTGCATGTGGGCTGCTTAGTTCAAAAGATCAATTATTTCCCATAATCCTCACCGCGTAAGAGCAATCTGCATTTATTTATTTTATTTTATTTTTTGGTTGGGATGGGAGGTGGGGTTGGGCGTGTGGGGTCATTAAGGATATTCATGAGTATAAAAGTGGACCGGCTTTGAGGATGAAATCAGCTAATGAAAAAGTTTCAGTGTGAAGAAATGTGTGGATAAATATATAGTTTTTTTCCCTCATAGTGCAACCTGCTGAAATATTCACCCAGTAAATACATCAGTTAAGGGTGAGAAGTGATTACGTGCAAGGATGTTGTTCCAGGTTAAGATGGAGGACTTTTTTTTTTTTTTTTTTTTACTGTACGTCTCTACACATTAGCCATTCGGGGTGGTCCAGGATTTTTTTTTTTTTTTCCAAGAATTCCCGAGTGAGCACTTAAGCCAGGCCTTGACTGACAGTTTTGTCAGAGCACCGCATGGTTTTATTCGGTTATTACAAGCATTTCCCTGTCTATGGGACTTTAGCTTACTTGAGATTATGTTGTAATCTCTTTAATCCTCATTGCTTTAAGATTTCACTCAAAATACAGAACAGTAAAGTAGCAATCATTTCTGGTCTTGAGGGCTATGAGTATATCCCCACTTGCCCTGTTTCTCCACTGTATATATTCATAAAAAAAGACTTTTCATTCTAAAATTGCATTAAGTGGATTGTTTTCAAAATATGGTCACTTTCTGACCAAAAAAAAAAAATACTCTCGTCACTCACTTGCCGAACCAATTAATCCTACCAGAGTCATGGGGAGCTCGGAGCCTGTCTTAGCCAACACCGGGCGAAGTCAGGCTGCACCCTAATCAGCTCGCCAGACCATCGTCATGCCAACACACACACATGCAACCATTTACTCTCACAATGACACCAAAGGGCAATTTTGGGGTTGCAAGCTAGTCTAATGTGAATGCTTTGGACTGTAGAAGGAAACCGGAAAACCTGTAGAAAACCCTTGCAACTCGAACCCAGTACCACCTTGCTGTGAGGCGCTATGCCACTCTGACGCCCCACCCCTTCCAAGTGACCATGTCAATCTTTGAATGTCCGTCATTTTCAATTTAAGCATTAACCACCTGGCATATAATTTTTTTTTTTAATCCCCAGGTAACAAACCAATCAGATCATGCCGTTCCCATGTAGTATATATTCATTGTAAATATAACCTTCAATTATTTTTTTTTAATCAATAACAAATATGTATTATTGGGTTTTAATTCAGCGTCATTATTCGCATTCATTGGAATTACTAGTGGTACTAACAGTGACAAATAAATCCATTTAAAATCTATTTTCAATGATGACATCACCATAATTGGTAAAAATTCCGTGACATTAAATCTATATTAGAAAAAAAACATTGAATTATGGAATAATTTTGTAACTAACAGTGTGTGGAAGGAAATTCTACTGAAATGTTCTTCTAAACTATGACCCTGGAACCATTTATCCACAATTTAAAAGGGAATGCCCTTTTAAATCATTTTCTACTGTTAGATACTGTATTCTAATTTATATACCTGATAGAGGGCGTCACAGTGGCACAGTGGTTAGCATGTCCACCTTACAGCAAGAAGGCCCGGGTTCTATTCCTGGGCTTAGGCATTTACTGTTCTCCCCGTGCTTGCGTGGATTTCCTCTGGGTACTCCGGTTTTCTACCACAGTCCAAAAACATGCACAGTAGTCCAACTGGCTGTTCAAAATTGCCCCTAGTGTGAGAGCGAGTGTGACTTGAGTGTGAATGGTTGCATGTGTGTTAGCCCTGCAATAGCCTGGTGAGCTATTCAGAGTGTACCCTGCCTTCACCTGGAGTCGGTTGGGCTCGGATTAAGGGGCTTAGAAAATGAATTATATGAATCAGTCAATTTATCAATCAATTTAATCATAAGGTGCATGATGCTAAAATATTATTTGATGTTTGAGACCTGCTCTAAACATGAGTATTGCACTTAAACATGGGTATTGCATTTAAAGAGTAATATTGCACTGTCCAGGAAGATGGTCTGAATGATAGTGGTGGTGGTGGTGGTGGGGTTACACATTTAACAACTTGAGGGTAAACGTTGTTCTTGAGTCTGTTCGTTTTTGTTTTAAGTGTCCTGTACCTTTTTCGGCACAGGAGAGGGGAGAAAAGGGGGTGTCCAGGGTGTGAGGGGTATCTGATAATACCACTGGCTCTCCTCCGAAGTTTGCCTGTGTAAATGTCACTGAGGGGGGGTTAGCGTAGTTCCAATTACCAGCTCTGCTGTCCTCACAACCTGCTGCAGGGCCTTCATGTCAGCTGCAGTACAGCTGCTGACCAACACTGTACAGCAGTAGGTCAGCAGGCTCTCGATGGCGCAGCAATAAAAGTCTGTCAGTAGGGGTCACGCTAGGTGGGATTGTCGGAGCTTACTGAGGAAGTACATCATGTTTCCTACACTGACTCAATACAGATATGCCAAGTGAAATCTTATCAGCTACTGAGAAATCTCCAGTCCAGGAACGATATAGGAAAAGTAAATAAGTAAGTAAGTAAATAAATAAATAAATGACTGGAATTTCTCTTCAGCTCATCTTCAGTCAACCAGCACTATTCCCCCCAAGCTACAGGAAGTAGATGGGTAGTGTGTGCAGAGGACAGTGTGGAAAGTGTGTGCATGAGAGCGTGTTCAGAGAGCGTGCGGATGGGATTGTAAGTAGAGGAAATGTTGTCTTGTTGCTGAAGGCCACTTGAGTCTCGCACACTCCGAGCGTTAATGGGAGCTGAAATAGGCGTGATAGGATTTATCATTGGAGCATTCGCGAAAGCAGCCAGACAGAACCCACTACACCATTTCAGCTCACCCTCAGTGTAGGACTGTGACCTTCAGTTGGCCTATTTAAAGCCATAATACAACTATTTCTATAGATATATAGAATTGCATTCCATATATCCTTCTTGTATTCCACCAGTATAAACAACCACACCCAATTGCTAATAAAATAGGTATTTGAATAATTAATTAATAATTAATTTTAAAAGTGGGTGGTGTTATGGTTAGCACATCTGCCTCGCAGAAAGAAGGTCCTGAGTTCAAGTCCCAAGCTTTGGCGTTTCTGTGTGGAGTTTGCATGTTCTTCCGGTGTATGCTTGGGTTTCCTCCAGGGTTTCTCTAACAGTCCAAAGGCATACGCATGAGGCTATCTAGCTACTCCAAATTATCCTTTACTGTGGATGTGAGTGTGAATACTTGTGTGTGTTGCCCCGTGATGGTCTGGCAAGCTGTTCAGGGTGTACCCCACCTTGGCGAAGTGTCATCTAAGATAGGCTTCAGACTCCCTGCAACCCAAATAGTAGGATTAAATGGTCTGGCAGATGAAAATATTAACAAACCAAATAGATTTTCCTGATTGATGATCAGCTACAAGTTAGCAAGTCTATGAAAACTAGTCAGCCAAGTTAGCTATGATATACGTAACTTGCTAGCTAGCTAAACTTTCTCAAATTTTGGGTGGGAGGTTGACCCAGATAAAGTGAGCTTGTATGTTCTTTACTAGCTAATACTGTACATACCATGGTATGTTACCAAGTTAGCTACAGAATACTCTCTGCACAGCACCGCGTTAATGTTAGCTTTGGGAAAATTTACTTACAACACGATCTGGGCTAATGCTAATTCTCTGTTTTCTTGTGGAGCTTTTAATACAGAAAGCAATCCTGATTAATATACATAGATTTGCAGCGTGTTTTAATGCAGTTTTTGTAACTTTACCAGAGTAGCATAACGTATAAAGTGGATAACTATGCTAATAAAAAAATATTTTTAAAAATTTCTTTATTGTGTACTGGTATATAATCCTGGTCGAAGAATGTCATGATTTTCTTTCTTTCTTTCTTTCTTTCACTTATTTTATGACATTTAGGGGGGGAAAGAACATGCACACATTTTCTCCAGAAAATATAAACTGAATACCTATCACTTTCATCATCATCAAAACTCTGATGGTGCAGCCAGGAGAAAGCAGGATACCACACAACCCTGGTAGTGTCCCCTTTTTCCCCCTCAACCCCACAGCACATGACCCCTCTGCCTCAGCCCCTGGGACAGGAATGATGGTCAAAGAGCATACGAAGCCTAGAGACGCAATCACAAGCCCGCATGTCCTGTGCTCTTGCTCATGGCTTCGGGTTGGACTGGACATGATGTCGTTCCTAATGTTTCAGAACTGAGGTCAGAGGCTAGGGATGGTCAAAAAATATAAACTTTGCTTCTATACTTTTCAGAGCATTTCTGGATTCCTGCGATAATGTAGGGAATAAAGGACTCCTGGGATTATTAAATATACAGTATGTATCTTACATGTACAGACTTACCTTTAAAATAGAATTATTATTACCTCCACCAAGGCATTTGTTTGTTTGTTAGCAACTTTTCAGAAATATTTATGAATGGATTTAGGTAAAAATTCTTAGAGAAGGTGGAGAATGGACCAAGGACCAAATGATAAGTTTTTAGTTTACCTCTTTAAAGAATGTTTGTGTTGGCTAAGGCTTGCACTCCCTGAATGTTTCCAGCTGTTATTTTTTTTTTATTATTATTTTTTGTTTGTTTATTTGTTTCTGAAATTACATGTTTATATTCTTATAACTACTGGTTTAAAATGTATTTAATTTTTTTTGATTTTCGAATTTTTTTATTGTTGAATTTTTAATTTATGAATTTTTGATTTCTTTAATTTTTAAAGTTAATTGATGACCATGCCTCAGAGGCACCATAAAAACACAGTCAATTTCCCTTACTACATTTTCATCTTTTTTGCATTGTCTAAAAGAGAAGAGCACTTTGTTTTTTTTTGGAATGCTCCGGGGGTCAGAAGCTCAGAGTTGACGTTTTACTCCTCTCGGTCTAAACATGGAGACGTTTCAGTGTTTTGTAAGACTTTGTTTAAACTGCGATTTCAACACTTTGAGAACCTAGTGAGCGATGCCGTCGTGAGATTTAGACCTCACTGACAATATAACGGTATTTCACGAGTTTACACAAGGTTCCATACACACATGCCATAACACAGAAATATTTTGTCAATAGGCATATACAAAACACTTTTTAGGTTAAGCACTTTTAAAAACAATGGATTCTGAATATCCACTGCAAGTTAAATTCTCCATCCAAGATGTTTACATGGGTTCAGCTGGTGCCGTCGGACCTACCTTCAAGCCGAAACCTGTGTCCGAGGACAAATAAACAGGAAGAAGGTCAGGCGGTTGGGAGAGAAGTGCTGTATTTATTGAAGCTCATTCTGACTTTGGGTTCGTTCCAATCTGCTGAAATAAACGCCACATTTATTAAGAGACACTTGCTATGTGATACACCAATTAATCTCATACGTCAGTGGAATTTTTTTCCCCTCGAGGTTTTCAATGTTCCTTTTTTCTCCCCCTTTTCATTTTCATTTAACTAGGCCTCCACTTGAAAGACCGGAGCTACACGCGCTTAGGAGTTTATAATTGCACATTAGTTCAGTTCCATAGTTTCAAAGCAAAGCTGGATAAATACTTCCTTATCATATCCTAATTCAGCATAATTCAATTGGGTGAAAAAATCAAATAAATGACATAAAAAGGGTATTTTTAATAAGAGAGTTCATACAATGAGAGGGGGTGACTGAGCAAGCCAATAGGCATGTAATCACAAAAGCAATATAAAAATCTTCTCGGTGAATGAAAGTGTGTTTGGGTTTTTTTATTACTGTTAAATTAGAATTTGTAGAAATTACCTTCATATATTCCACGGAATCTACTGACATTAATCCATTTATGCACAAATATTTTCTTAGGCGCACTGATTTACTAGCAATGATCCAATTCGAATTAACATTTTTATGCTTAAGAAAAGGGGATTTAAATACCTGGCAACTTTAGGTGTCGGTAAGCAAATAGTACTTCATTTACATTTACATTTGCATTTATTCAATTCAATTTAAGTAATACAAGGCAACTCTATTTGAGGGGGCAACATGGTGGAGTAGTGGTTAGAACATCCTCCTCACAAATAGAAGTCTTGGCAAGGGCGTTTCTGTCTGGACTTTGCATGTTCTTCTCACGCTTGTTTGGGTTTCCTTTGGGTTGTCTGGTTTCCTAAACAGTCCAAAGACATGCACATTAGGTTAGTGAGTGTGAGTATAAATGGTTCTGTGTGTGTGTGCAATAGACTGGCAAGCTCTCCAGGGTGTACCTTGTCTTTTCCCAGAGTCGGCTGAGACAGGCTCCAGTTCCCCTACAGCCGTGGTATGCTAAAAGGGATTGGAATATAATCGAATGAATGAATTGCAATCATGAGCATTTAAAGTACTAGCAGTGAGTAGTAGTAGTAGTAAGCAGGGCTATGGAACCTGGGCTACGGAACAACAGAAACCACTACATTCCCATGTGGCCACGATTACCCAGTCACCAATCATACAAGCAATGGCCATCATGAATCTGAATCAAACTGGACTGGAATTTACACTTGGCAACATTGAGAACTCAAGAACAAGTGCTACATCCAGGACCACATACTAAATAGTAAATATTTAGGATCATAGAATGTGGTTTGGGAAGCCATGAAAGAAATCCAGTACGACACTGATGGCTGCCTGTTTTGACATGCTATTTAGTCAAGTAGTATGTGCTTTAAGATGGAGCCAAGGGAATGACCCAGTCAATCATCAGAATCAAGATTTCTAATGCTTTCCGATTAACAATCTACTCTAATTACATTGTGGGATAAATTTCTATACCTCCAAGATTACAGCGGAACTTACTGGATAATTCACGACCTCAATATTAAGACTATGGTAGTGGTATTGTTGTCCTCTGAGCTTTGAAGTGTTTGGAGCACCAATACGCTTTCTTATTCTATTAGTCAGTCTACAAGAAATCTACTGATTCTCTAGATATTTACTCAGTATACATGATGCTTATGGTTAAATTAATCGTTTTTAATAGTGGACCGAGCATATGTCTCTGCGGGAAACTGAAAGTGCAGCAGCCTGAGGTCTGTCAACCAGGATCCAGTAGCAAAGAGAGATATTTGGACCCAACAGGCTTAATGCAGTCCCGCATAAATACTCGCTGAGGATGTTCCGATATGACAACATGGATACTTTAAAAATTGCTGGTGATGGTCCCACACAAGAACTTGAAAGATGCTTGGCATGATGCCACATGGAACCATATTACAAGGTGTGGTTCAACCTGGATGCTCTAAAATGTCTGGGAATGGTTCTACAGGGATACCCTAAAGATGGTTAAGCATTGTTCCATATGGACAACATAGAGATTACCGGGGGTGTTCCCACATGGATTCTTTAAAGATTGTTATGGATATTCCAATATGGATTCCCTAAATAATACTGAGGATGGTCGGACTTGAATATTCTGAAGGTGTTAAAGTAGTTCCGTATAGATTCCCTCAAAACTCCTAAGGGAAGGTTCCACATAGATTTCCTAAACATTGCAATGGATAGACCTACATAGATACCCTGAATATTACTGGGATTGGTTCCTTATGAATCCACAAAAGATTGCTGGGGGTGGTCCAACTTGGATACTCTAAAGACTACTGGGGGTGGTCCCATATGAATTTCCTAAAGATAGTGCCTACATGGATACCGTAAATATTACTGGAAGTGGCCCCATATGGATCCATTAAAGATTGCTAGGGGTGGTCCCACTTGGATACCCTAAATATTACTGGAAGTGGTCCCACATGGATTTTCTAAGGATTGCTGGGGGTGGTCCCACTTGGATACTCTAAAGACTACTGGGGGATAGTCCCATATGGATTTCCTGAAGATTGCTAAAGATATACCTATATGGATATGCTAAAGGTTACTGGGGGTGTTCCTATATAAATACCCTATAGATTACTGGTGTTGGTCCCACATGGATTTCCTAAAGATTGCTATAGATAGTCACACTAAGTTAATCTGAAGATTGATATTGTAGTCTTATACGGATACCCTTAATATTACTGAGATGGTCCTACATGGATCTTCTGGAGTTCCCATCTTCTTAATCCCTTTGCTCCTGCTGATAAAGATCCATATGGGCTTAGATCTGCACTCAGCGACTTTAAAGACGACTTTTCACTGCTGGTGATATAAACTTTTTTGCTACACTTATTTAGCACTTACAGTTGTGATATAACCAACTGGACTACATGTTGGACTGTAATGCAGTTTCTCTTCTATGGTTTGTATTTTTACGGTTTCACCCAAACGAGGATGGGTTTCCCTTTTGAGCCTGGTTCCTCTCGAGGAGGTTTCCTCCTTGTGTCAACTGAGGGAGTTTTTCCTTGCCACTGTCGCCATGGGCTTGCTCATTAGGGATGTGTAGGGGGTTGAGTAAAATGTTTATAATACTTTTACTATTTTATAAGTAAAGCTGCTTTGCGACAATGTCAATTGTACAAAGCACAAATAAAACTAAATTGAATTGAATTTTTTAAAGATTGCTATATGGATTCCCTACAAATTGCTGGGGGTGGTCCCATATATAGATTACTAGGGATGGTCCAGCTTGCATTTCCTAAAGATTGCTCTGGATAGTCCCATGTGCATCTTTTAAAGATTACTGGACATGATCCAGCTTGGATTTCCTAAAGATTGCAATAGATAGTCTTTACATTTAGGCTACACTAAAAATTGCCGGAGATGGTCCTATATGGACACCCTCAAAATTACCTTGTCCTGGTCCCACATGGCTACCCTAAAGATTACTGGGGATGGTCCAGCTTGGATTTCCTAAAGATGCAATATATAATCCCACAAACATACCGTTAAGATTGCTTTGGATAGTCCCATATGCGTACCCTAAACATTTCTGGGGTTGGTCCCATATGGATACCCCAAAAAAATACTGGGGATGGTCCTACATGGATATCCTCAAGATTGATAGCAATGGTTCAACATAGAGACTTGAAGGATTGTAGTGGATGGTTCCAGATAGATACCTCTAGGATTGTATGGAATGGTCAGTGATGGATGCCCTAAAGATTACAGCGCTATTTGTACTTAAATTCAGGATCAGATCTTCAGTTATACAATGAAGAAGATATGACTCTTTCTATCATCCTGCTGTGAACAATAGACTGACCATTAGGCCAATTTCTGATTATGAAGTGAAGCATCGGCATACAGTATGTTGCTGTGACCTGATTGTTCCGTGATGGTGCTGCATGACATAACACTAACCTCACACTAACACTAACACTGTTGCAAATAAAAGTCTATGGATGGCTCCACAGTTGGTTCATGACCTTGTCGAGATGCACAGACCTTACTTCGAGGCATGGAAATGTCTGATTTTTTTTTTCTTTCTCACAAACATTAAATAAACACTGCAAAAATGGGAAAGGGGGTCATAAAAATCTAGCTCTATTTCAGTATAAACAGGTTTGTATATATAAACAGGTTTTCTAGCATGTACAAACACGAGCATGAGGGCTTCAGCTGCATCGCTTCAGCTCATGAAGGGCCGAAATGCTGTAAGCAAGTGTGTTTATTCCAACTTTTAAACACTCCAATATTTCATAAAGGGAACTGTTGATATCAGGTAGGATCGATTTACTTCATTTATACAAAAGTGAAATATGAAGCAAAGTCTGACTCAAAATATTTGCAGTCGGCGGTTTTTTTTTACTGTATGTATGGAACTCCACAGAGGTTGTTTATTATTTCTTTCTTTGCTGATGTCTTGTGACTTTTTTTTTTAATAACAAATAATGTTGAAGTAAGATAACAAACTGTACTTTTATAATCTTCAGTATTCAATCTGGTCAAACAAATAATTACATCTGCATGGTATGGAAGGAATAAAATATTTCATGATGTGCTCTTATAGGAAAATAATCAACTGTATGCCAACACTGCACACGTTGCCAGTATTTACATTTTTTTTATTAAAAAAAAAAACTGTAATTTTTTTCCACTTATAGTAATCATTTATTCATTATTAGGGAGGGTGGAGCCTATTTCAACCGACTCTGGGTGAAGGCAGGGTACACAATGAACAGCTTGCCAGTCCATCACCTGTCCGTTACACAAACATCCACACTCACATTCTTTCACACCTAGGGGCAATATGGAACAACCAATCAACCTAATGCTAGCTCGAGAAGAACATTCAAAATCCATGGACTTGAGCCCGGGACCTTCTTGCGGTGAGGCGGACATGCTAACCACTACACCACTATGCTGTGATGTATGCAGTACATCACAGTTACTAGGAACAGTTGAACCATTTTCAGCCTACTTTTATTATCCTTGAAATGCTAATAAAACAAAAAACTAAAACAAGAGCACTCGGAGGGTGCTGGGGGGAAAAAAAAGAGCAAAGTATACACCACCCCCTGCTGGGCCTGCTGTAATTTTGCACTTAAAAAAAAAAAATATGTTAAAGAATCCTTTAAAAAATTTAATTAAACTTTGATCTGAATCATGTCCAAAATCTACTGGAGTCTTCCTTGTCCAAATTCAGGCTTATGGTAGGAAGTTAATTAAAATCTGTTAAAAATATGAAGGTCAACCATAACTTCCCTGGTGGAAATAAAAATATATAGAAATATATGACATAAAATATAAAATATAATTAAAAATATGCTATATAATCATCATCATTATCATTATCATCTTCTACTTCTTTTTCTTCTACTTGATCCGGGGTCGGGTCGCGGGGGCAGCAGCCTAAGCAGTGAGGTCCAGATGCCCTTATCCCAAAATGTTTTTCCAAGATATGTTACATATGGGGGTTATTTTACAGCAAAACCGCAAAAACAAATGTCCCGAATATAAAGTATCCTATGACTGTTTCAATTAATATCTTGTCGAATAAATTTTTGCATCTTTATGTGAGATGTAAGTTGTTAATGATAAAAAAATGATAATTAATTAGCAGGAGTGCATTAATATCAAGCTGTGATTTTGCCTTGCAGCTAAAACTGTTGTTCGAGTTGCGGAATTATGTTCAATTCATTTCTTCTGGTTCACTCTTACTCACTCATTTTGTGTCGCGGGGTGGCTGGAGCCTATCTCAGCCAACACTGGGCGAAGGCGGTGTACACCCTTAATAGCTCCCCCAGACCATCGCAGGGCCAACACCCATAGATCCATTCGCACTAACACTCACTTCTAGCCTAATGTGTATGTCTTTGAACTGTGGGAGGAAACCGGAGTACCCTGAGTAAACACAAACAAGCATGGGGAGAACATACTGGCTCTACATAGAAACACCCGATCCCGGGACTAACTAAGTAAAAAAAGACCTTCTGGTTGTGTGGCGGATGTGCTAACCACTACGCCACCGTGCCGCCCCAGTTTGTATTCATCACACAGAAACTATGCTAGCTACTGTAGCTAATATGGCTTTTCAGTCAGTTCATCAATCAATCAATCAATCAATTAATCATTCAGTAAAAACAGTAGAGTTGATTACTTTATCGCCGTAACAGTAATCATGAGGAACGTCAGTGTTGATATTTCCTGTAGCATTTCAATTCAACTCTGTGAATAATTAGTTTTATTTACTTTCACGTTGTTCGCCATAACCTAGACGTCGGATGTGTTCATTACGTTTCGTCACGTTTAGAAAACAAACATCGCTTGATTATTAATCACGAGTTACCGAAGGCGTCTGAAATTAGTGACAGAAACACACTTGATTACTATAATTACTGCCAGCAGTGAATATTTCCAGAATAAAATGTCATGTGTATATTTATTGGGAATTCGGTTTATATTCTGACCGGGAACCATGAAGCCGGTGTTCTGTATGTGTGTGTGTGTGTGGGTGGATGTGTGTGTTTGCATACATGTTTACAGGTTGAATGTGAAAGAAAGGCAGATGTGTAATGTTTATTGGTATTTAAAAAACTGCCTTTTTGCTTACAGATGTTTCATGGAGCCCAAATAATTCTGAATCTCTCTCTCTCTCTCTCTCTCTCACTCACTCACACATACACACACAAGGCCTCTCATGTCAGTGGCGAATCACGGCTCATAGGATTAAAATCACTCTCTTAAACCCCCACCCCCATCCCCACGCCACCCCCACACCACCACCGCATTTAAAACATGCTGATGGTCTTTTTGAAGGGATCAGACCAAGCCAGGACAACCGCACTATCAAAGCAATTTCGCCATTTGGGAGGTGCCAGAGAAATCCAGCACTATTTCAACTTAAATACTATATGCATAGGGATGAAACGTAGATTCATCTAGGCAGAGGTACTTAAGGAGAAATTGTGTAGAGGGGCTCAAGTGGCCTGGGTGACACCGACAGAATGAAATCAGTCAAAAAAAAAGAGATCTCTGTGTGTATGAGGAATTAAAATCTTGAATTTAAATTGCATATTAAAGTGCAATTTTAGTGCGTCGTTGCTTGAGAGTGACCTAATACTCTGAACTAAGGAATGCTAGAGGAGTAGAGAAGCGGGAGGTGAGTTGGAAACTAGGCTGTACTGGGCTAGACAAGAGGAATATTTAGAAAGAACCGGTCAAACAAGCTTTAGGGTTTCTGGTTTGATTCTAAGCCTGTGTTACTATAATTTTCCCACCATATCCATTTGAGTTTCTTCAAGATTTTCCAGTTTCATCCCTTATGGATGGGCTGCACTTTTGTGTTCTTAATGACCAATTTTAAAGGTAATCAGTCACCCAGTGAATATCCAGTGTGTTTTAATTTACATTAGCAATTCATTTTGGCTGAATATAAAGCCCCCCAAAATCTCTCTCTCTCTCTTTCTCTCTCTCTCTCTCTCTCTCTCTCTCTCTCCCACACACATTGCATCAATCATGTTTGAAGTTACTTGAAACTTTTTTTTCCCCATTTTTCTCCCTAATCTAGTCGTTTCCAATTACCACCCATCAACTTTTGCCTTCCCTATCACACGACCACCACCGACCAGGGAGGGGCGCAAGCAAGCACACGCCCCCTCCGTGACATGCAATGCCACCTCTTTTCGAGCTGCTGCGCATGCCTATTTTGGGGCGGCCTAACACACTCGGAGGGAAAGTGCTATCCGCCCCCTCGTACGAATGAGCTCCCAGACGCCCATGATTGGCCGGTGATCACTGTGAGTGACAGGGAAGTGAGCGTATGCCATCCCTCCCTCCCGTGAGAGCTCGGCCAATTAGCTCCCATGGACTCCCAGTCACGGATGGCTGTGGCATCAACCCGGATTCGAACTTGGGATCTCTGGGTTTATAGTCGTGCACCTTGTCAATGCACCACTCGGGAGCCCAAGTTACTTGAAACTTACTGATTTTATCTGAATCTGTACTGATGCTGATATTTCGCTATGCATTCTCTCGCCTCAAAATGGCAATGTTTGGTAAAATAATCGCACCTGGTGGCGGACGTCACTGAACCTCACTCAGGAGTAAGCAAATGGTTTCAGAAAGTCCACTTATTTTCAAGAGACATGACTGTATTTCATGTTTATTCAATATCCCTGGTAAGTAAATGGGCGAGAGCTTGTATGAGAGCAGAACACATCAAACCACGCCTTAGTCGACCACAGAACGCACTTACCACAGTGAAATAGCTATGCGGACTTCCGTAAAAATTGTCTTACAAAAATTGTGCACTGCACATGCACCCACCTGAGGTAGGCTCCTAACCATACATGGTAAAGGAGTCTGTCGGGTCCATTTCAATTTGGCCTTATATGGAAACCTTATTTAATTCATTAAAAATATTGTAGATGTGGACGCATTAAAGGTGGCATAGTGGTGCAATGGTTAGCACCTCCGTCTCACAGCAAGGAGGTCTTGGGTATGAGTCCTGGGCTTGGGTGTTTCTGAGTGGAGTCTGCATGTTCTCCCATTGCTTGTAAGGGTTTCCTCCTGGTACTACAGTCAAAATACATGCACATTACCCGAACAGTTAAAAATTTTCTCTAGTTGTGGATGTTAGTGTGAATGGTTGTGTGTGTGTTGGCCTGCAATGATCTGGCGAGCTGTTAAGGGTGTCGGTAAATTTCGGCTGAAATAGGCATCAGCCTCCATGTGACCCTAGCGGTAGGATTAAACGATTGAGCAAATGAGCAAGTGAGAAAAACCAAGTCTTGGAAAACCACTCAAGGTATCCTTTTAGTTCAATTTATCAATTCAATCGACATAATTGTTTGTATTCCGTAACCAATATCCTTCAAGCGGGGAAGCAACCGGTAGGTGAACTGGAAATGAGCTGCACACGTTAGGAGGAAACATGGTGTGTAGGTGAGCGGGGAACAGGATACACACACTGCTGTGACTGATGATCAGAAAATCCCCACTCAGTAATTTGTGCATAACTCGCAGAGTGGAGTGTAAATGTCACATATCGATTCGAGCGGGCCGTCCCATATTGACATTCTCTCCACTTACCGACGCATGCTTTCGTGTGTGTGCGTGTGTATATGTGTTTGTGTGTGCAAGAGTTGGGCAGTCAGTCAAGCAGCTAAAGATGTGCCAGGAATACACACACAAACACACACACACACAAACCGAGGATGATTTTCTCACTTTCTGGGAAGTGCCAGGCAACTGAAATTGATCTCTATCATTCTTTAAACAGATGTGGCGTTGCAGGCAGTGTAGTGTATCTGTATAATGCAGCGCTCGTGCCTAAATATGCACACAAAGCTCCGCGCGATGTAATCAATGAAATGTAAATAAAAACGCCACTCACAGTCGAGAAAAACTGTTTCCGCTTTGGAATCCGGCTTCTTATTGTATTAAACATTCCTCAAACCTTGGGTTGCGATACTCCGACAATAAGCGCAGCGGTTTATGGAACCGAAGTGTTTGCATGGAGGAATGAATCAACCGACCACTAGTGTTACACAACATTTCAAGTGCTTTATGAGCACAGATAAGAATTTCAATTCCTAAAACGGGCTGACTCTGATATAAATATCTATATTTCAATTGCATAATGCACTCATTTCCATGCTCCCTCGGGTCTCGAGTATTGTCTTTAAATAAGCCGCAGACAAAATGTTGCCTTTTGTGGTCATAGCACGAACGCTTTAAGAGGATTTACCACCACGGTGAACCACAATGCTCCACATCTTCCTATAGATATCTCAAGGCTCTCACTCATTTACCAAAGCACGTAATCCTCTATTAGGGTCACGGGGAGGCTAGTGCCCATCTCAGCCATCTCATGGCGAAGGCAGGGTACACCCTGAACAGCTTGCCAGCAACACATGCTCACACCAAAGGCTCAATATGGAACAGACAATTAGTCTAATGTGCATGTTTTTGGACTGTCAGAGGAAACCCGAGTACCCAGAGGAAACCCAAAGTACATGGAGAAGTTGCAAACTCCACACAGTAACACCCTCGCCGGAAAATCATCCCAGGACCTCTTTGCTATGAGGTGGACGTGCAAACCACTATGCCACCATGCCGCCCCATCCCAAAGCTCATTTTCTAACCCTCCTAATCCTATTTAGGGTTGCAGAGAGGCTGGCGCCCATCTCAGCCGGCTCTGGGCGAACGTGGGGTTCACTCTGGACAGCTCGCCAGGCCATCGCAAGGTCAACACATACACACCCATTCACACTCACGCTCACACATTTGGAACAGCCAATCAGCCTATTGTGCATGTTTTTGGACTGTGAGAGGAAACCAGAGTACCCGGAGAAAACCCTGGCAAGCACGGAGAAAACATGCAAATTGAACCCAGGACCTCTTTGCTGTCAGGCGGACTTGCCAACCACTGTGCCACCGTGCCAAACAGACGTCCTCCTGTACAAGGCATCTGTGCCCGAGTTATGTGGCTGTAGGTGACACGTCCCTTGCACGTCACCTAGCTTTGCTGGTTATTACAACTGACGTGTGCTCGCTATGTACCTTCCCAGTCCCCCATCAGCTCGATGTGACCTGGCAGGGCTACACACACACATGCTCCTGACAGATCCCTCACAGCAGGACAGTAACAGGAGGGACACGTTGTCAGTCGCCCCAAACCTCTGCTCTCTGCCACGGCTGCGTTGTCACCACAGTCAAACACACAGAGTTCTGCCGAGAGTCAGTCCATGAGGTGAGCCCAAACATAGCCTCTCATGTTTTCTAGCTACAAGGTGAGTTTTGCCTGCCGCCATCGCTTAGCTTCTCTTTGAGCTTACGCAGGTCTGGCACAACCGAGCTATTTTCTCTTGCGCCGTCTCTCTCCCTCTCCCGCTCTCTCTGACACACACATATATACACACAGCATGACCTGAGGAAGTAAATAAATCATCTCTCACACCCTCTCACACTCTCTTTCCTCCACATGCTGTTTATCAGACATAGCTTTGCTAAAGTGGTGCTTTAACATGAGTGTTTACAGAAGGTGTGTGTTACCCTGTGGTGTAGTACACACACAAGTACACAGTGTGAGGCAGGTAATGCATTAGCTCCTGCCTGGAAGCTGTTTGACTCCTCTGTTGTAGCGGTGTGAAATTGCCCGCTCGTTTTGCTTGGTTGGCTAGCACATCACTGCTACCAGCTGGGAATGTTTGTACACAATGGAGCTTTTTCTCTGTGCGGAAAAAAAATGAAGTTAGCCAAACTTTTTTTCTGTACAAAATTCATGCCAGCCTTCAGAAATATGTATTTAGCAGTATACCATGCTAATGCACAAACATAAATTAGCTACACAGCAAAAGTAGCTAGCTAAATTTCTCTGAAGAATGTAGCTAAGCTACCACAGCAGTATCACTTGTACTTGTCCCTAAAAGACATAATTTTAGTGAAGTACTGCTAATTCTGACATTTACCTAGTAGGATAACCAGCTACATTTTTCTTTTGTTGTACCTACTTACTTTTATTGTGTCACGTGTAGTTCATCTAGCTACATTTCTTCCCCATCGCTAATCTGCTGTGTTATTCTGGTGTATTTGTGCTGTTTTTGTAATTTAGCTGTTGGGGTAATTAGCTAGATAGTTTTCTCTGAAGTAAGTAACATAACTATTGCTAAGCTACTCTGGCAATGTAGCTACTGGGTTAGCTATGTACTTTCTCACAGGAATACTTATTAATTACTATATTTATTATTACAACTACTGTTTACACATTAAAACAGCATTTGTCATATTTTTTTACGAGCTACACTAATTGCTACACGGCAAATATATACCTTTATTCATCCTTGTTGCATGGGTTACAGAAAACATTCTTCAGAGAAACGTATTTAGCAACATATCATGCTAGCGCATGCTAGAAAAATAAATTAGCTGCATGGAATTGCCTGCACAGTAAAGGCAGCTAACTAAAATCCTCTGAAAAATTTAGCTAAGCTACCACAGCAGTTTGACTTGTGCTGTCCCTAAAAGATGTCGTTTTGGTGTAGTTCCGTTATTTTTTACATTTATCTTGTAGGATAACTGGCTACATTTCTCTTTTAGTGTAGTTTTAATGTACCTAAGTTCCTATTGTTGTCTCAAATGTAGTTCAGCCACCTACATTTCTTCCCATGTAGCTAATCAGGATAGGTATCCTGGGTAAGTTGTGATGAAACTCACAGAATTTTACTTCGTTGCATTTATTAAATTAGCCGTTGGGTTAATTAGCTAGATAATTTCCTTGGAGTAAGTAATTTAACTGTAACTAAGATACTCTAGTGGTGTATCTACAGGCTTAGCTAGCTGCTCTCTCACAATAATTATTTTTATTACTACAATTACTGTTTTTACTCATATCTTCTCGCTACATTAAAGTAGCATTTCTCGGATGAATTTAAATTGAATTGTGTAGAAGTGTTGGTAAGCTTTATTTATACATACAGTTAAGATTACTTCTGTAAGAAAACATTCTGTACAGAATTAAAGTAATTAGTAAATAGTAGCTATAAAGTATTAAACAAGAATTAATTGAGGAGCAAAAGTAGCTATTTATTTATTATTAATTAATTGATTGACTGTTTAATTGATTGATTGATTGATTTTAGAAAAATGTAACCAAGCCACAGCGGTGTTGCTTGTACCCTCTCTAAAATATGTAGTTTTAGTGCAGTACCGCTAATTCCGCGATTTATCTGGTAGGATAACTGGCTACATTTGTCTAAAAGTATAATTGCGACATTCTTAAGTTACTTTTCTTGTGGAACATGTAGTAAAATTATCAAAAATTTCTCTTAAGTTTGTTATTCTACTCTTACAACTTTTTGACATGAAACTTTGAGTATCACGAGCTGTCTTTTAAGTACATTTAGCTAGCTATACTACACTATATACAACATATTGCACTAAAATTTACATGGCAAATGTAGCTTAGCTTCACCAGAACTGCATTTTTTCAGCTCTTTTTAAGCTCTTTAAGAAAGAACTGCATTTTTTCAGCTTTTCAATCTTCAGCTCTAATTCTAACTAGAAATACATCATTTTTAAGGTAAAAAAAAATAATAATAAAATTAAAATATTAATAATAATGACAATAAATTAGACCGTAAAACATTTACCAAAATAAATGATATTGTATTGAAACTGTAATTGCTACTCTCTGATATTTTTATATACATAGAGGCTATTTAACTGGCACATTCTTTCATATAAAAATTAATTAATAAGTAATTCTACATGCCTAAGTTCATATGAATACCTTTCCGATTAGCAAATGAATGTGTGTGCATTTCCCAGAGGAGTTAATAAGACTAACGCTCTCAGTCAGAGAGTCGGGAATCAGGAGTGAAAGAAGAGCAGCAAAGATGTCGGACCTGTCAAAATGGTAAATGGATCATCAGTAATAATCGGATAGATTTTTGCTGTGGTCAAACACAATAAATGTCCCATCACAGGCCACCCGTTTTGCCGAGGAAATGACTGAGTTGGATCGGGTCTGACACAGATCGGCGTAATGTGGCCAATAAACATGGCTGCTTCCTGTCTTCCATCATAGTCTTACACAATGAGATCAAGCTGAAAGAGCTGGGCTAACAAGCCTAGAAGAAGAAAATTAAAAAAGAGACTGAGTATAGCTAGCTGCTTTTACTCACTTTGTCCGGAAGGTCCACTAAAACAAATAATACAATGTTCCCAGAATACAAAGACAAAATTTCAAGTATTATAGTAAACAAAGAGCCTTTTTATTTTTTGTTTATTTTTTATTAATTTATGTTTTATGATAGCCCAATGTGGGCAGCATGGTGGCATAGCGGCATAGCATGTCCATCTCACACTAAAAAGGTTCTGGGTTTGAGTCCCGGGCTCGGGGGTTTCGCTGTGGAGTTTGCAGGCTCTGCTTGTGCTTGCCTGGGTTTTCTCTGGATACTCCAGTTTCCTCCCCACAGTGTGAGCGTGAAGGTGAATGGTTGGCTTCGCGATAGTCTGGTGAGCTGTTTAAGGTGTACCCCACCTTCGCCCAGTGTCGGGTGAGATAGGCTTCTGTGACCCTCATAGGATTAAGAGGTTTGGTAAATGAATCAATGAGGGAAAGAGTGAACAATATGGCTTCCACTTGCATTTTCTCCATTTTATACATTATATTATTTATGTTTATTTTTAAACATAACATTTAAACATGTTTTGGATCAGGCGGCGCAGTGGCGCAGTGGTTAGTATGCTCGCCACACAGCAAGAAGGTCCTGGGTTCGATTCCTGGACTTGCGGCACTGCTGTGTGGAGTTTGCATGTTCTCCCCGTGCTTCCGTGGGCTTCCTCCGGGTACTCCGGTTTCCTCCCACAGTCCAAAAACATGCACGGTGGGCTTACTGGCAGTTCCAAATCGCTACTATGTGTGTGTTAATGGTTGTATGTGTGTTGTCAATGCAATGGCCTGGTGAGCTGTTCAGGGTGTACCCCGCCTTCGCCCAGTGTCGGCTGAGATGGGCGCCAGCCTCCCAGCAACCCTAATTGGGATTAAATGACTTAGAAATGAATGAATAAATGAATATTGATGTGTAGAACAAATTTAGGTCTTCATTTCTGTCTAGACTGGTGTCATGTATGTACATACGTATTTATAAACTATTCCAGTTCAACACGTGATTCTCTGGTGGAAACACGCTTATATACAGTGTCTGGAGTACAAGTGGGAACACAAGTTATGAGTCACTGGTCATCCATTCGTGTTACTGAACTTATACGTCCCATTTATATACGACTGCCCTCGAGCACCATCATTTTTCCCACCACCATTTACATTTGCACCCATTAAATCATTATCATATGATAAATCAAGACGCTGCTACTGTAAAAGCATTGCATACAGTGCAAACAGATCCTCGGCGAGCCAGGGACGACAGCTCACAACAGCGGCGTTAACACGAGCCATGCAAATTGAGGCAGAAAATGAATATTAATCTGTGATTGTGATGCAGATGGGCTTTGGATATGCAGATGATGATACACCGGCGCCTCTGGGACACGGGCGCGCGTTTATTATTTTAACTCGAGGTGCCGTGGCCTCGGCGTGAACCCTGAGCTTGAAACAAGAACGAACCCGGTTTTCACTCAGACGTGGGGAAAAACCGAGGCGGAGACGCTAACACCGAATGAGTAGAAACACACCATGCTCTAATTTGAGTAAACAAATATGAGAAGACAAATTTTTTTGAATAAAGCAGACAAAATATAGCATATGTTATGGCTCCCTGCAGCCCATCCAGACAGAAAACGGGGGGAAAAAAAAAAGAAAAAAAAAACGATGGATCTGCGCCATGATGGAAATGGAGGCATCTCACAGCATGAGAAAGAGAAGAGCAAATCAAGATATAAGGAAGATGCAGAAAAACACTTATTGGCGAGGATAATGTGCTCTTTCCAAGCGCTAATACACTAATGCATTAATCTAAATATCATTCCAGCGCACCGTCCTGGTGCTAAACATTAGCGGTCTGACTTGATGTCGCATAGCAGCAGGCCCAAAGCACTTTGTGTGTGTGTGTGTGTGTGTGTGTGTGTGTGTGTGTGTGTGTAAGTGTGCTCAGTTGGAGGTTTCTAACCTGAATAATGTGGGTTTTTCTTTTTTCTTTTTTTCTCCTCCATGCCATCCAGATCTTCCTCGCAGACTTTGAAAAGACGCTTAATTTCATACTTGTTTACGCCTCTTTGCCGAGATGAGAGCGAAGTGGGAGCGCATGTATTTTTAATTCCAAATTAAGCCAGCAGAAGAAGTATGGGTTGCGCATTCGCGTCTGACAGTCGTGACCTCTTCTCGCCTGGAGCGTGGATTATGATGAACAAAAGTTAACGCACTCGAGATACTCTACTTAACGCCCATTCATCACAGATTAGGCCATCTTAACCTCAACTTGAGATGTCGCTCGCATTAAATTCGGCATCCTAACTGCTAGAAAACGGCCACTCACCGGCTAGAAATTGTAAATTTTATTGCATCTGTAAAAGATTTAATCGCACACGACCTGGTTTAATTCTTAATGCAACGTTTAAACACAAAACCCAAACAAAAGCAGACGCAGTGACAGCGAGCCCTGATGAAGTGATGTGCTCAATTGACGTTCAGCTTCACATCAACATTCCACCACCATTTATCACTTATATTATCAGATGAGAGCGTTATTAGCCAATCTGTGGTGTTAGATATGTTTCGGCCAGTGGCAGGATGATGCATGGGGATGAAACGTGGTGGAAAATAGCGCTGTGGGTGTGGGTGGAACAGAAGTGCTGATGATGAAGAAAAAGTTTGGATGAAAGGGAGCTGAAGGTGTAATAGGGTTTAAAAGGCCATAAGGCTCAACCTTATCTTTTTACTGACGTAGTGGGCTAGGAAATATTCCAATACTTCTTTTAATATACTATAATCAAGTCTTGGTATGATTGAGGAGGATTGTTGTGTATTCTTTTCTTTTTGGATTTGTGTTCCGAAATAGTTGGGCTCCTGAAGGGTTATTTGAATAAGTAATAGTTTATCGCTTAAGTCTTGAGTGGTAGTCACCAATCCTGTTCCTGGATATTGACCTTTCTGCAGGTTAAGTGGGCATGATTAGGGTTGGAGCCAAAGTCTGTATGTAGAACTTCAGGATCAAGGTCGATGACCACTGCGCTAGAGATATAATGGACTTGTAAGCCACAGTAAGTAAGTATGCATGTATGAATGTATGTATGTAACTAAGGAAGTAAATATATGTCATTGTAAGTAATTATTATTTTTATTAAGTACATATGTATATATGTATGTATGTAAGGAAGGAAGGAAAGAAGGAAATTGGTAAGTAAGTAATTAAGAACGTACGTATGTATAAATGAAAGAAATATGTACGTATGTACGGAAGCTGGGTTAAAGAGTCACCTTCGTGCACACGGTCGAGCAGTGAACAAATGAAGAGATGGCTTTCTTCTGTCAAGAAGGAGCAATCATCATGTATGTATGTATGTATGTAAGAATAGAAAATAGGTAAGTAGGTAAGAAGGTAAATAAGGAAATTAATAAGAAAGCTAAGTAGGTAAATAGGAAATATGTAAGTAAGTAAATAAAGAAATAGGTAAGTAAGTAAGTAAGTAAGTGAATAAATAAAAAAATGGGTAAGTAAGTTAGTAGGTAAAAAAAGAAATAGGAAGGTAAGTTAGTAGGTAAAAAGAAAAATAGGAAAGTAAGTAAGTTAGTAGGTAAAAAGAGAAATAGGACGGTAAGTAAGTTAGTAGGTAAAAAAGTAAATAGAAAGCAAGTAAGTTAGTTGGTAAAAAAAGAAAAAGGAAAGTAAATAAATTAATAGGTAAAAATGAAAATAGGAAAATAAGTAAGTTAGTTAGTAAAAAAGATAATATAAAAGCAAGTAAGTTAGTATTTAAAAAGAAAAAATTAAAGTGAGGTAGTAGGAAAAAAAGAAATAGGTTAGTAAGTAAGTAAGAAAGAAAATAGGTGAGTAAACAGGTAAGTAAGCAATTAGTAAATAAAAAATATGGAAGTAAGTAAGTTAGTAGGTAAAAAAGGAATAGGTTAGTAAATTAGTAAGTCAAAAAGGAAATATGTAAGTAAGTAAAATAGGAAACAGGTAAGTAAGTTGGTTAGTGAATAGGAAAATAGACAAGGAAGTAAGTAAGTTAGTTGGTAAAAATAGGAAAGTAAGTCAAAAAGGAAATATGTAAGTAAGTAAAATAGGAAACAGGTAAGTAAGTTGGTTAGTGAATAGGAAAATAGACAAGGAAGTAAGTAAGTTAGTTGGTAAAAATAGGAAAGTAAGTAAGTGAGTAGGTAAAAAGGAAATAGGAAAGTAAGTAAGTTAGTAGGTAAAAAAGGAAATAGGAAAGTAAGTTAGTAGGTAAATAAAGAAATAGGAAAGTAATTAAGTTAGTATGTAAAAAAGGAAATAGGAAAGTAAGTAAGTTAGTAGGTAAAAAAGGAAATAAGAAAGTAAGTTAGTAGGTAAAAAGAGAAATAGGAAAGCAAGTAACTTAGTAGGTAAAAAGAGAAGTAGAAAAGTAAGTAAGTTAGTAGGTAAAAAGAGAAATAGGAAAGTAAGTTAGTAGGTAAAATGGAAATAGGAAAGTAAGTTAGTAGTTAAAAAGGAAATAGGAAAGTAAGTAAGTTAGTAGGTAAAAAGAAAAATAGAAAAGTAAGTAAGTAGTTAAAAAGGAAATAGGAAAGTTAGTAAGTTAGTAGGTAAGTTAGTAGGTAAAAAGAGAAATAGGAAAGTAAGTTTGTAGTTAAAAAGAAAATAGGAAAGTAAGTTAGTAGGTGAAAAAAGGAAATAGGAAAGTGAGTAAGCTAGTAGGTAAAAAGAGAAATAGGAAAGTAAGTTAGTAGTTAAAAAGGAAATAGGAAAGTAAGTAAGTTAGTAGGTGAAAAAAGGAAATAGGAAAGTGAGTAAGTTAGTAGGTAAAAAGAGAAATAGGAAAGTAAGTTAGTAGTTAAAAAGGAAATAGGAAAGTAAGTAAGTTAGTAGGTAAAAAGAGAAATAGGAAAGTAAGTTAGTAAGTAGGTAAAAAAGGAAATAGGAAAATAAGTAAGTACATATGTTTGTGTGCAAGTAAGTAAGCCAGTAATTAAATAGTAAAATAATGATTGAATGAATAAATAGAAACAGGCCTAATAGAACAAAGAGCATAACGATACATTCCAGAGTAACATGCCTGTTGTAATTTTTACAAAATGTTTTGGTTTAGTTTTAGTTTATTTGTTTTGAGTTTGATAAACAAATATCATCACAAAGCAAAGCAAATGTACATATTAAAATTAACAAAACATGAAGATATCACTGTATAAGTTGTAGAAGTCTTGCAGTCTTTTACTATAAACACTGGTACACTGTATATAAATTTAAAAATGTATGCGTCCTACTATAAAGTATGAAATTTGCTTTAGTTTATAAAAGAATAAACACTGAAAATCTTCGTACTGTCGCAATGTAAAAATGAATTTCTTGGCTGTAAAAATTCAAAAGCTCATGCATCAACCAGACTGTAGACTTTCTGAACGTCAGTGTTGGGCTAGCTAGTAAACCTCAGGGCCTGTTAGGGTTCTCGACACCAACTCTCGCCTCCAGACCTCTTCTCTTTTTCTCTCTTCTCCTTTCCTCTCTTCCTCGGTGAGGAAGCGGCTGTTTGCAGAACTGTTTAAGGCAAGGTGACAGAATCATGCAGAAGAAATATTTAGTAATTTCCAACAGAGCTTTAGGTGGAATTTTTCTGGCCGGCAGCCCGCTCTACCTCTGCGCATGTGTGTGTGTGTGTGTGTGTGTGTGTGTGTGTGTGTGTGTGTGTGTGTGAGAGAGAGAGAGTGAGAGAGAGAGAGAGAGAGAGAGAGTGTGTGTGTGTGTGTGGGTGTCTCTCGTGGGGAAGTGCACAGGAGGAGGGGAAAAATGCACTCTGACAATTTTGCCTTCCCTTAAGGAGCCCGTGCCAAAAAAGTACAATATTTCTCATGAAAGCTCTTTTATGGCAGAGAATGTGGATTAGGAGGGGGAAAGCACTGCAGGATAATGCTCATACCGCTCTGTCACCTATTATTACGTGCACTTAACACTGCTGTTAAGAGATACTTCCACAAAAGAGGTCAGAGGAGAACGCGCCGGGGGAGGAAGAACATGTTCGCTTGTGTGCAGGCACAGACCCACATATACGCACACACACACACAACGCTGGAGTGAAAGGGTTTCCAGGGTCAGCGATTGGCTGCTGGGCTTGGCCATGTGACAGGAAGGAGGTTGTTGTCGTGGATACGGGCGAGGAGGCTGAGTGAACTTGGCCACCTGTCCAGAAAAAGGAGAGAAAATCTGAGTAGATGGAAAGGAACCAGGAGAGAAGAGGAGCGGAGAACAGAAAGTAGGAAAAGAGAAGGTTAGGATAGAAGGGAAGGGTGGAAAAATGGAGAGGAAGAACGGAAAGGAACAAGACCGAGGGGAGGAGTGGAGAGGAAGAACGGAAAGGTGGACCAACCGGAGGAAAAGACGACCGAGACAGACTAGAGGAGAAGAAGATAGGTGACGAGAGAATAAATGTTGGCGGAATGCAAAGTGCACGTAAAGCCATCAGAAAAGGAGAGAGCAAGCAGGAGACAAGAAAGAAGAGGAGAGGAGGGAAAAAACAAGGAATAAAGGAAGATAAAATGTAAAAAGGGTAATATTGAGAAGAGGAGAAAGTTAATAAAGGAAAGAAATACATGTGTCCTTTATGCATTCATTTGCTGAACCGACAGGGTCATGTGGTGGGGGGCCGGGCGGGTTTAGGGCGGGATATTGGGGCGCCAGTCCATCACAACAACCGGTAACACACACAACCATTCACACTCACGCCTAGGTGCAATTTGGAACAGCTAACTTGCCTAATTTGAACGTCTTCGGACTGTAGGAGGAAACCAGAGTACCCGGAGGAAACCCACACAAGCACGGAAATGCCCAGGGCTCGAACCTAGGACCTTCTTGCTGTGAGGTGGACATGCTAACCACTTAGCCACAATATAGATTGAGAAGGGGGAAAATAGAGTAGATGAGAGAGAAGAAAGAAAAGAAGATGCGAGGAAGACTGGAAACTAGGAGGAGCTTGAATACTTAAAATAATAATAATAATAATAATAATAATAATAATAATAATTGTCATGTCATTTTCTGAACCGCTTATTTTTAATTAGGGTCGCGGGGAGGCTGGCGCCCATCTCAGCCGACTCTGGGCGAGGGCAGAGTACACCCCGGACAACTCGCCAGGCCATCGCAGGGCAAATAATAACAATTAATAAATAAATAAATAAATAAAAACCCTAGTGGATCTATTTTGGAGCCAAAACAAAACTCTAGGTACTTGGAAAAAGTTGCGGCTTTAATTTGTGTTGAATAAGTTTTACATTTGTAAATGTAACTATTGTACACTTATTCACACGTTTTTCATTCCAGCCCAGAATTTAACACCGGGCCAATTTTTTTTTCTTTGCTCTCCTTTTTTAAATTTATTTATTTTTTAAATACTTGAGTCTCAGTGGACTAAACTTCGTCTACACTTCCTCACTTCCTCTTTCTTTCTCCCTGTTTTAATTCAGATCTTCCTCTGGTCTCCAAAGTATCCTCCCTGCATTCTATCTCTCCGTCCAAAAAAAACAACAAAAAAAAAAAGAACGACACCGTTTCCGTAGCCGCAGTTTCCACTTGGCCACTGCGGAATCACTGCTATCCCTCCATCCCTCCTTCCTTGTTAATTATTTATAAGAACGTCTCCAAAATGGGCTTGAGTTCTTGGGTAAAAATAAGCATGCATGAACAGAGAACAAAAAAAAAAAAAAGAGGGGCAAAAATCTTACGTGAAGCACCATATGTCTGCATATGAATACACGTAAGGGGGAAAAGGGTCACATGTAGAACCCATAAGAGTTCTCACCACAGGAACGTCAGACATCTGTACATGGAAACCAGGGCCATGTGAGGATACAAGAATCACACCAACACACGTCCACCTCACGGCAGGAAGGTCCTGGGTTCAAGTCCAAGGTTTTTCTGTGTGGCGTTTCTCGCATGTTCTCCCAGTGCTAGCATGGGCTTCCTCCGTGTACTCTGGTTTCCTCCTACAGTCCAAAGACATGCATGTGGGGTTAACTATTGTTCCAAATTGCCCCTTGGTGTAAATGTGAGTGTGAATAGTTGCATGTGTGTTGGCCTTGCATTGGTCTGGCATGCTTTTCAGGGTGTACCAGTGGCGGCTAAAACAGGCTCCAGCTCCCTCATGTGATTAAGTGGTTCAGCAAATGAGTGAGTGACTGTGAAAGGATTCTTAAAGGAACCGTAGTAATTCTTGGTTTGGAGCTGGAGGAATTGTGTCTTCATGGGAACCCAACATGTTTGTTATATTGTACTCTACGAGACTTTTACAAGACAACTAGAACTTTTTCACCAAACAACTTAATCCTATTATCATAGCCGACACCGTGCGAAAGTGGGGTACACCCTGCGGCTCACCACACCACATATCACACACAAGCATTTACACTCCCATCCACACATTCGGAACAGCCAGTAGGCCTAAACTATATGTCTTTGGAGTGTGGGAGGAAACCGGAGTACCCAAAGGAAACCCACACGAGCACTGAACATGCAAACTACACACAGAAATGCACTCAGGACTCGAACCCAAGACCTTCTTGCTGTGGGGTAGACACGCTGACCACCATGTATGTAAAATGTAAAAAATGTAATCATGTTTTTTAATCAGTTGATATAAATTAAAAACTTTAATGGTGCTTTGATGGTTTGTTTGGGGTAGTGGTTAGGGTGCTGGGTTCATGACTGAAAGGTCAAGGGTTCAAATCCCTGTTAGACCCGCACCATGTTAAGACTCCTGGGTAAGGTGTTAACCACAAGTGTGCCTCTGTCCACCCAGCAGTATAAATGGGTACCAGTAGCGTCCCATCCAGGAGGAGCTGAGCTCCTAGCCGCTTCATGCTACAGAAAACTACATTAAAAGTTCATAAGTAAGGGTTCATGTACAGGAAGCCAGTGAAACCCTGACTGGGTAATTAGGACCCGCTGTATTATGTTTCACAAATCATATTGGGCGGCATTGTGATCTCATAGCAAGAAGGTCCTGGGATCGATTCTCAGGCTCAAATGTTTCCATGTGGAGTTTTCATATTCTCCCCATGTTTGCTTGGGTTTCTTCCGGGTTTCCTTCTACAGTCCACAGACATGCACATTAGGGTCACTGGCTGAGTAGGGTGAATGGTTGTGTGCATGTTGGCCCTGTGATGGTCTGGCAAGCGGTTCAGCAAATGATGAGATTACATGAAATCTTCGTATGGGAGTTTTTCCAGATGAGGACTCTGTAGTTTTACTGTTCACATGTGATCATGCATTATTGCTGTTTTGTATACATGTATTTACTTAGAGCGGCGTGTACAGTTTTACATTTATAGTACACGTTTTATTCGTTCATATATTTAAAGTCGCAGTTTGCAGCCCATCACAAGCCAAATTTACAATTTGAGTGAGCTCAAATAATGGCAGACATGAGAAGCCTGTACTCAAATCAAGTCCAGGAAGTGATAACACTGGAAAACGTCACCGAACTGATAAAATCTATTAAAGTTTTTAGAATTTTTTTAGAATTAAAAAAAAAATGCACTTAATTCTATTGTATACTCTAGTCATTATTTTACACGTTATTTTATTGAATTTTATTTACCTACAATATTTTTAATGCAGAGATTACAGTATATATATATATATATATATATATAGATAGATAAATATATAGATATAGATATAGATCTAAAAAAAATAAAAATAGATAAAAAAAATCAATTAAAAAAGGCTGACACAAAACATCAACAATAATTGTACACCAGATTAAATATTAAATTGTTTTTAATTTTTTTATTTGTGTGTGTTTATTTATTTGTTTATTTATTTGTTTGTTTATTTATTTATTATTTTTAGGTCCTGGGTTCGAGTCCCAGCCTCAGGCGTTTCTGTGTGGACTTTGCATGTTCCCCCTGTGCTTGCATGGGTTTCCTCCGGGTACCCCGGTTTCCTCCTACACTCCAAAGACATACACCTTACACTAGTTGGCTGTTTAAAATTGCCCCTAGGTGTGGATGTGAGAGTGAATGTGTGAAAGGTTTTGCATGTGTGTGTGTTGGTCCTGCGATGGTCTGGATGAGTCAGCTGCGTCCAGGCTTCCCTCGACCCGGATGGAAATACGTAGTTCGGCAAACAAGTGAGAGAGAGTACGGCGTATTTATTTATGTATTCATTTATTTATTCATAGGGTTTAAAACTAGTCAGTGCCTCAAATCCAAAAAAAAAAATTATAATAATAATGCACCCTTAATTTTATGGGGTAAAAAACGATTTTGTGTGTGTGTGTGTGTGTGTGTGTGTGTGTGTGTGTGTGTGTGGTAAGAGTAAAAAGGAACAGGCCTATAAAAATGATGAGGCTGATAGGATCAGTTTGTACTACTCTATTTTGTTGGTATTTTAAATTATTTTAATTCCTAATACAAAAAGTTGGAAGTTTGTGCATAAAAAAGCCTGCATGAATATTCACCATTCTGTGGAAGTCAAATGAATTTTTGCAATTAGGTTTTAAATGAAAGCAAATCTAGATTGAGGAATCTTTCCGAACTGCATACAGTAGCTCTGTATTAATTTATATATAAGCAAGACAAATAAATCCATGCACATATTATTATAATTATTTAAATAGCAAAGAATGTACAAGCCAGTGAAATTGTAAATATAAAAAGATTCGCATTGCAGCAGAAACTGAATAATAATAATAATTATTATTATTATTATGATTATTATTATTATTACTATTTTGGTGCTCATTTTAAACACTGGAGACAAACTGAAGAAGAGGTTTCAAATCTAAAGCTGTTCCCCTGTTTTTCCATGGTGCTGTCCTGCCCTCTACTGTCCAGTGTGTGCAGGTGATCTCGTGTCCCCATGTACATGTGTGAATGTGTGTATGAGTGTATGTGTGTATGGGTGTGTGTCTCAAATGTGCGCATGTGTGGCCCTGTCACTCGGCTTGTCTCCGGTGTGAACTGAAGGTCAGGGTCGGGTTTATTTCCAGCGTGTCTGCTTTCTGATCCGTGTTGCAGGATGACAACGTAACGCTCAGCACGGCCAGCTGGATTACAGGAACATACCCCAACACACACACACACACACACACACACACACACACACACACACACACACACACACACACACTTAAACACATATCAGGACAGAGGAAATCAATCCAGTATGACAGTCACTTCAAGACAGACGGACCTGAGTCTGCACCGGCTGTCAACTTTCTCTCTCATTCAAACACACACACACACACACACACACACACACACACACACACACACCTTCAACACTGTAGGACAAATGCTGTTGCCTCATATCCATCAGTTACCAGTCCCTGGAAGGTAAAACCAAAACAGATTTAAAAAAAAAAGTGTGTGTGCGTGTGCGTGTGTGTGTGTGTGTGTAATATACCTGTGTGTCATTACTATACCACAAATTAGAGTATGAGGAGAGAACCATTAAGTAAAAGACAAAAAAAAATAAATAAATTGGTAAGTCAGAATGTTTTGAGGAGGATTTACGAGTCTTAGGTCAGCATGTCCGCCTCACAGCAAGAGGGTCCTGGGTTCGAGGTCTGGCCTTGGTGAGGGCGTGTCTGTGTGGAGTATGCATGTTCTTCCCTTGCTTGCGAGGGTTTTCTTTGAGTACCCCAATTTCCTCGTACAGTCCAAAGACATGTACATTAGGCTAACTGTCTTTTCCGAATTGCCCCTATGTGGCTCTCTTTGGCTTCTAGACCTCCCTGTATCATTCTCAAAGAAGTCTCTGGTATCTCCTTTGTGGTTCTCTCCAGCATCTGGTCTCCTCTCAAAGGACTGTCTGGTCTCCCCGATGTGGTTCTCTCTTGCTTTTCAACTCCCCTGTATCATTCTCAAATGACGTTCTGGTATCTGCTGTGGTTCTCTCTGGCTTCTGCTCTCCCCTGTATCATTGTCAAATAACTTTCTGGTATCTGATGTGTTTCTGTTCTGGCTCCTGTATCTTTCTTAAATGAGACTCTGGTATCTCCTATGTGGTTCTCTCTGGTATCTGGTCTTCAGTGTATCATTCTCAAAGAAAAGTCTGGTATTTCCTATGTGGTTCTCTCTGGCGTCTGGTCTTCCCTGTATCATTCTCAAAGGACTCTCTGGTATTTTGTGTGGTTCTCTCTGGCGTTTGATATCCTCTGTATCATTCCCAAAGGAGTCTCTGGTATCTCCTATGTGGCTCTCTCTGGTTTCTGGTCTTTTCTCTATCATTCTCGAAGGAGTCTGGTATCTCTCATGTGTCTCTCTCTGATTTCTGGTCTTTCCTGTATCATTCTCAAAGGAGTCTCTGGTATCTCCTATGTGGCTCTCACTGGTTTCTGGTCTTCCCTGTATCATTCTCGAAGGAGTCTGGTATCTCTCATGTGTCTCTCTCTGGTTTCTGGTCTTTTCTGTATCATTCTCGAAGGAGTCTGGTATCTCTCATGTGTCTCTCTCTGATTTCTGGTCGTTCCTGTATCATTCTCGAAGGAGTCTCTGGTATCTCCTATGTGGCTCTCTTTGGTTCTGGTCTTCCCTGTATCATTCTCGAAGGAGTCTCTGGTGTCTCCTATATGGCTCTCTCTGGCTTCTGGTCTCCTTCACATCATTTTTAAATGATTCTAAGGTATCTCCTATGTGGTTCTTTCTGACCTCTCGTCTTCCTTGTATCATTCTCAAAGGACTATCTGCTATCTCCTATGCAGTTCTCTTTGGTTTCTGCTCTTCTTTGTATCACTCTCAATGGATTCTCCGGTATCTCTCCTGTAATTCTATCTGGACTCTCGGATGTGTCCCCTCACTGTCTCTTTATTAACTCTAATGAGTCTCTACGCTGAGCGAGTGTGAACCTCCTGGATTTTTCGTGGACTTTCTGGTCTTCTATTTATGGTTCTTGATGGACTCTCTGATTTCTGATACGGTCAGATCTCTCTATGTAACCCATGATCCATGTTCTTGAAGCTTTCATTAGTGCCCTGCTGTATCTACTCAACTAAACAGCACTTGAACTCACTCTGAATTCTGTGCTTTGTGAGGGTTAACAAGCTTTTCTGCACTCATTAACTACTGACGGACCAGCTTTCCTCTCTATCCCTCCATCATGCTGTCCGTCTATCTCTATCACTTCATCACTTTCCCTCTGAGATTCTATATTTCTCTGTCAAATATCAGTCTCCCATTTATTATTCATTCTTTTTTGCTCTCTTTTGCGAATCTCTATCCTTTCTCCTGTTTTCTCTCTCAAACTCCTGCATTCTCTTTTTTTTACTTTTTTCTCTCCCCATTGTTCTGTGTTTCTATATCTTCCTACCCATATATCCATTTCTTTAAATCTCATTATCCTTCCTCTTTTTTCCTTCTCTCTCTCTCTCTCTCTCTTTCTCTCTCTCTCTCTCGTGTTCCTACCCTTTTAAATTTTGCTCTCTTTTCTTTTCTCTTTATTTTTTCTCTCCAATTATCCCTTCTTCACTATATTTTTTCCTCTATAGCTTATTAGTCTCTTCCCTTAACCTATCTACCCTCTATTCTTCTACCTCTCTGGCTCTCTACCTCTATTTCTTTCTCTTTAATTCTTTCTCTATCCATACCCATGTCCATCCCCTCTCTCTGTCTCCTCTATTCTGTCAATCTCTCCCTCCATCTCCATCCATGACGTTATTTATTTCTCGCCCCCATTTCTTTTTTGTCCCGCACTCTCTCTTTCTTCGATTTCTTCATTGCCTGCTCAGACAGACACACACCATTCAAATCCAGGACAACACTCCACACGTACGTGTCTGCTACACAATTAGCTAAGAAGCAACGTATGAAACATTAAACACGCTTTGTGCCACCGACAATCAAAACATTTCATTTGTTGTCAATTATTCATAACTTTGAAGGTTCTGAAGGGGTCGTTAATATGGAAATCAGCGCAGATGCTAACAAGGTTAAGGGATCTGATTCGGAAAACAGAGACGGTTGCAGCACATTAAAAAGCTATTTCTTTTTCTGCGGGATTTCTTTCGTTTTTTACTTTACACTTCATTTTTTTCCTCCTTCTTCTCACTTTTCTGTCTCACAACATTTTCCCCCTCTTTCTTCTTCCTTCTCTGTTAAAGTGATTTAAGCGTTGAATTTAAATTGTTTAATAAATGCCTGGAAATGGCTCTTTCATCTCTTACAGCTCTTTGAGTCACAAAAAGTTTTGAAATTGAAGTCGAAATATATTGTCCGTTCAGGCGAAAATCATAAAAGGCCCTGAAAGAGACAGGAGGATATAATGGGATGTGCCATTACAGGAAAATAATCAGTGCCGAGTGTCATGTGCCACAGTGTGAAGCGGAGTTACTCATACCACTCCTAGCTTGATTACGTTCCTCTAACAGCCTGCTTTAGAAGGTTTTACATCAACATTTTGCCACAGAGGACATAAAAATATTCTGTAGAGTGTGTGTGTGTGTGTGTGTGTGTGTGTGTGTGTGTGTGTGTGTGTGTGTGTGTGTGTGTGTGTGTGGTGTTAATAACATTCACTTATTCACTGAACCACTTGGTGGGAAGGCCGCACCTACCTCAGCTGACAACGGGTGAAGACAGGGTACACCCTGAACAGGTAATCCGACCATCACCGGGCAATACACAACGATTATCACTCACACTCATACCTAGGGGCAATTCGGAACAAACCATCAGCCTAATGTGCATTTCTTTGGGCTGTCTGAGGAAACCGAAGTACCCAGAAGAAACGCACCTAAACACGGGGAGAGCATGCAAACTCCACAAATAAATTCTCTCCATATCCTTCCTAATAGATTCCCAAACATAAAAAGAACAAATTCAAAAATAATATTGAACAAGGCCAAATTCCCCCCTTGACGAATTTAAAGTAAATGATTTATATGTCTTCCCCTCCTCCGCTCTTTAAATGTAAATTTCTCTCCCCAGCTGAGGCACAGGGTCCTCATTTCTTTTAAAGAAGGTTAATCCATTTAGCTTTTGCATATTGATATGCCAATTATATCTAATTGTACAGAAGGCATCAGTCAAGGTAATAGTGCATAAACAGAGGGCTGCATTAAGAGCAGGGCATCGTGGGTAACAGCGCTGGTGTTAATTGGGGGAGAGGAACTCGGGGCAGTGAGGTGTGCAGTACCAACAGCGACACATCAGTCATCAGCGCTATCCACAATACTGTTCTCCGCCCCCATGCCGGGACGCATATGAGTCTGTCCAAAAAAATGATAGCCGGGATAAGTGATGGTGTGTGAAAGAAGGTAAATCATGCGTCATGTGACTTCATGCAACGAGTTGATCGCTTACCTCTGCATATCAATAGCTCATTTTCAACGAGCGGACCATTTCATAAGCATAATTATGCATCATTTACATAAGGATTATATTTATTTTCCTTAGGTTGATGACTAAGTGTTCATGGCTCTCGGAGTCTAGAATATAGAACGGTGTCATATTCAGAGCTGCGTTACATTCAGTTCATCATTTGAATGTGACATTTACTTGATTTTTAATTAAATGTTGTTAATAGCATCTACACCTAAAGGGTATTATATATATATATATATATATATATATATATATATATATATATATATATATATATATATAAAGAGAGAGAGAGAGAG
>JAOUQZ010000012.1:4388770-4403199 GCA_028564935.1 Neosilurus hyrtlii | reverse complement strand
ACATAACATTTATTTCCGTCCAGTGTCGGGTTCATTTCTCACTGACGTCTTGAATCGATGAGGGAAAAACTGAACCACGCCTTAAAGTCTTCTCCAGCACATCCCGAAAACTTTCACTGTCTCTTACTGTCTGTGGTGGGAGGCATGTAAAGAACCTTCGCTGACTTTTGTCAAGAGTAGACTGCATAGCCGTCAGCGTGTTTCTGCCCTGCAATGGCCTGGCGAGTTGTCCAGGGTGTACTCTGCCTTCGCCCAAAGTTATCTGACATGGGCACTAGCCTCCTCATGACCCTAATTAGGATTAGGGATTCAGAAAATGAATGAATGAATGAATGAGTATACACAGCACCCCCTGCTGGGCCTGCTGTAACACCACACTTCCAAAAAGTTGTCCTATCTTACAATGTTAAATAATCCTTTAAAAAAATTCCCTGGTCTAGAGTTTGCTTCTAAATTTAATAAAGTGTTAGTTAGACTACACTCTACCTTTCCCAAATTGTTTATCAAAACAGGCAGACAATAAGTCAATGCTGAATAAAACATCACCTACATGATGGTTACAGAAAAGACTTCAGGGTGCGCTTTTGGTGGCGTAGCCATTAGCATGTCCACTTCACAGCAAGAGGGTCCCGGGTTCCAGTCTCCCTGTGCTTGTGTGGGTTCCTCCAGGTACTCTAGTTTCCTCACACAGTCATGAGACATGCAGAGTACGCTAACTGACTGTTCCAAATTGCCCCTAAATGCGAATGTGAGTGTGAATAATTGTGTGTGTTGCCCTGCCATGGTCTGGTGAGCTGTTCAGGGTGTACCCTACCTTTACCCAGAGTCGACTGTGACAGGCTACAGTCTCCCCGTAACCCTCATAGGATTAAGCGGTTCAGCAAATGACATTTTTACATATGACATCACTTCCTGTTGTGATTTATTCCTTATATGAAGTAACTGTTATAATCAAACACATATATTTTTTGAAGGCATGTGACCGCTACCTTTTCATGCAGCAACCTCCACCAATCATTCATGGAAGCTTTGAACAGACTACACCTTTATACGCATACGAGAGCTGCCTCGTTACAAATTCAGGTGCAATATAATCAAACAAGCATAAAAATATAATAGATAATTAAAAAAAAAAAGTTAAATATAGTAATTTTAACAAGTTACAATTTACGATCCACA
The DNA here is from genome assembly GCA_028564935.1 of Neosilurus hyrtlii. Classification (NCBI taxonomy): domain Eukaryota; kingdom Metazoa; phylum Chordata; class Actinopteri; order Siluriformes; family Plotosidae; genus Neosilurus; species Neosilurus hyrtlii. The sequence continues at coordinate 4,402,020 of JAOUQZ010000012.1, read as the reverse complement.
GCCTGAGATGTCACTCGACTGTTGTAGACCCAATTGTTTTTTTAACAGGGTGGGATGTTAATGGGATCAGCCCCATGTTCCCCACTCCCTAAGTTTCACAATCCCTAAGTTCCCCAGTCCTCCCTTTCCCAATACCTATGTTTTCCAGTCCCTATGAGGTTAGGGTTAGGGTTAGGGTTAGGGTTGTGAAATATAGGCATTAAGGAACATAGGACTGGGAACATAGGAACTGGGGAACACAGACATGGACCTGATGTTGAGGTAGATAAAATTATGGATCACAAGTAGCATTTGGGAAGGGTGTAAAAACAAAGGAATCCATTTGTGAAACATTGATCTCAACTCACTTTGTATGTACACCAGCAGGCAAAGTCGACACCCCAGTCATGCAGTCGCAGCTCTGCATTACCCACAGCATGTGCACAGTCGAACCCTACATAGCAGCCCTAAACACACACACAATTAAGCTGTCAGAGTGTAGTGCAAAAGGCGGCCTTCAGGATGACGAAGTTCTCGGCAACACAGAAAATACACCTGAGGGAAATGAAAGTTCACAGCTGTTCTAAAATCAATGATAACAAGAACCAGCTTCTTTTATAATAAGTATGAAATGATATATGTGTATACTGGAAGAACTACATGCCCCATTGTGTAGGAGTGGGATCTAACCTGGGCCTGGCCCGCTTTGGTGATCACCTCCATATTGAACAGCTGACCTGTGTAGTACTGGACTCCACTTAGCATCACCACCGCAACGGCATCTCCCTCTCGCTCGATTGTAGACAGAATGTCTTCTGTCCTAAGGGTGTCCTCACCCTAACACAGACCAAAAAATAAACATGTTTTAGTGCCAGTACTTTTAATGAAGCTAGGTAGATAGCTTCTCAAGTTCTTAGAAGAACACAGAAAACAACATCCAGACTTTTCCGGTGTAAATTATTTGATTATGTGTCTGCGCATGTAGGAAATGGTAATAGTTACCTCTCTGGGTTTAAGAAGAACCATGCTCTTGCTAGGGTCAAATCCTCTTAGGCGTATCTGAGATTCTACAGCATACTGTGTAATACACACAAAAGTAAAATAAAAATGAATTCAAATAAATATATACATGATTTATTACTAGTACTAATATTAGACTTTGTTTAAGCAAGACGTTCAATAGCAAGAAAACAAGAAACAAAAACAAAAACTGATGGTACACAGCACCCCCTGCTGGGCCTGTTGTAACACCACACTTCCAAAAAATTATCCTGTCTCACAAAGTTAAAGAATCGTTTTAAAAAAAATATTCCTGGATCCAGAATTTGTTCTGGATCATTTCCAAAATTTACTACCACTACTCTCGGGTGTAAAAGACTAACAGACTTGTTAACTTATTAAGTTAAATATAAACAAACGTATCTTTAAAGAGGTCACAGAGGTAAGGTGGTATTTGTGGAATTTGAGTTTGTGTAACTAGCACAAAAACAAAACTCTCCAAGCTTTATTATATTAGTCAAAAGTGAAGAAAACTCATGTGAAAACTGGGACTTGTAACTAGATACACTTGTAATGTGTATGAATGCCTGTTCTGCTTACATGGTCCGAAGGAAAGGCCTTTTCTTCCAGAATGATCTTGTGGCGCCTTGCCGTGGGCTTGTAAAATGCAAGCTGTTAGAAATAAAAAATCCAGCAATTATAAATAAATCAATGTTTAATAGGTTGCTTTCAAGACATTAGATTTATAAAATAACTCTAGGTTTACCATCAGGAGGTGCAGATTAACAGTCAAGCCGTTCAATAAGGCCACTTCGTCTGGTTTAGCACCTTATTCCATGCACACACACACACACACGCAAGTGTCTCACTCAGTATATCTCAGTCCTTCATTAAAATATTTCTTTATTAAATAATTTAGGGTAGTAACAGTATCTCAGCTTTGCACTGGGAGGCACTTTGCATTCCAGTGTTGATTATTTTTCCAATAACAGCATCCCACCAAGTGCTTCATTTACTTTTAAATTCCTGATACACTCATTCATTAGAGTATAACATGTGAGTGGCTTAAAATCAGGGGGCAAGAAAATCTTTAATTACCCACAAGCTTTGCCATAAGTGATTCCAGATTGTTCTCAGCCCACGCCCAGGGCCGCGACCCCATCACATGTCCATGGGCTCCTCTGTAAACAAGCGTTCATTTTAGGTTTGGTACAGATGTTCGATTACAAGCAATATACACTGCCTAATATTTTATTGGAGGGCCTTTAGACTTGATACAGCACATAATCACCAGACCACTGTTGCTCCAGTTGGTCCGGTCGAGGCTCAGCAACATTAATGTGACAATAAAATTAAGTCAGCTGATGATCTGAATGTACTGAATGAGCCGGTTATCATATCGATGGACTTTTTCTTCCCTGATGGCGCGGATATAAAATGGGGACTCAAATAATGAGCAAGTGGTTCCGGGAGCACGAGGAATCATTTTCACATAATTGGCACCCCAGAGTTCCGACCTTAACCCTATTGGAGGTTTTCAGGTTGTGCTGGAGAAGATTTTATAGAGTGAGAAATGAACCTGACACTGGATGGAAATAAATGTTGAGAAGTTTGGTGAAATGTTGAATGTTGAAGTTTGGTGAAACAACGCTACGATGACTATGTACTGTAATCAAGGCCAAAGCCAGGTAAAAAAAAAAATAGTGTACAATTTATTTATTTGTGTACATCTATGTTATTTAAAACATTACTGCAATTTAATAACTTTTAAAGTATCTAGGAGAAAAATAGGAGTCCGTGGTACATAGCTTACATTTTAGCCCATTTCTCCAGCTCCTCATCAATGTACTTCTTGGTATTTTTGGGTTGTAGTCCTAAAGAGTTGCCTACAAAGTAAATGCAGTCTTCCGAGCCATCCGCAAGTGTCAAGTCAGCTGTGAAGAACAAGGCAATAAACTTTAAACCTCAGCTAGTCATTCAAAAATAGTGCATCCTTCCTCATTACATACAGCATTTTACCCACTTTCAGACCACAAGTACTAGTTGTTCTATTGGTTGTCACTGGAATTTTATCAGTAAGGGTGGAAAGTGAACATTGTGTCCCTTAATGGAAGGAATAGTACAAAATATGGTGCTGTTAAAGGGGAAAAAACTTCAATTTTACATCCTTTCAGAGACAAAAAACAACGGAGGATGGCGTTCAGAATCAGCATATAAAAGCCTTGACGAATTTACATGGAGGAAGATCGGCTACTTTCGGAACCAGGAATTCTTGACGCAAATTCCGCAGCTTGTCGTGTTGGTCAAAGTATTCAGCAACAGCACGTGAAGTAGTGCTGCAGCCCAGCTGCTTGGACACCCTCTCAATAAGGTCCTGTGGGGAGCCTGCTGCCAGAGGATCCATGGGTAACCTACCGACAGTAATGAGCTTCTTTTATTTTGATGGTTAGAGCAAAAATAAAAAGCACTTGTGTAAAAAAGTTCTGAATCATCTGCCGGCAGGAACCTCAGATGTTAATCATTTCACAAACCGGTCACAAGCCAAATTCATTAATATTAATAATAATTTTATTATTTAATTTAATTACAGCAAGAAGCCATATTTAAAATATATGGGTGCTTCTGTGTGGAGTTTGAATGTTCTCCCCTGTGCTTGCATGGGTTTCCGGGTACTCCAGGTGCCTCCCATAGTCCAAAGACATTAGCATGTGAGGCTAATTAGCTGTCCCAAACTGCCCCTAGGTGTGAATGTGAGTATAAATGGTTATATGTGTGTTTGTGTGTGGGTGGGTCCTGTGATGAACTGGGAAGCTGTTCAGGGTGTTCCCTGCCTTTGCCAAGTGTTGTACCCCAGTAGGATTGAGTCATGGAGTGATAATAATAATAATAATAATACCCCCGGTGCAGCTAACTGGGTTATCAAAGGCCAGCCATGTCTCTCACTGTCTGTGGTGTAATGTAGGCCACTGGATTGCCATCAGCATGTTTCTGCCCTGTGTCAATGGCTTGGCTGGCGGTCCAGGGTGTACCCCGCCCTTGCCCAGAGTCGTCTGAGATGGGCGCCAGCCTCCCCGCGACCCTAATTAGGATTAAGCGGTTCAGGAAATTGAATGAATGACTAATAATAATAATAATAATAATAATAATTAATGTTACAGCACTAATAATACACAAGTCAGGAAAAATGAGCAAGTATCTAAGTGACCCTCTTAAGGGCCAAATTATCATGACTGGGTGGGACTATGTCCAAACCACAGGTTTCATGGGATGTTCTTGGTATGCAGTGGTACAGTAAGTGACGCACAAACAGATTCACATGGATAGTAAAGAGGAGCCTGTGTGGCCTGATCCCACAGAAATTGTTGAAAAAGTCATGGCCATGATGGAAAAGCATCAGAACACACAGAGCATTGCATACGTCTGCATATGAGGCTGCATAGCTGCAGACCAGACAGAGTGCACAAGCTTGACCCATGCATAAGCCATAATATTTAAATATATATATATATATATATATATATATAGGGAAGGCAAAAAGCTGATTTTTTTTATTTGAATAAAATAACTGAATAATATTTTCAGCTCCAATGCCTCTTCACATACCAGCCCACTTTTGTTGTGAAAAGCTGCAACACTTCTTTTCTTCTATCATAACAATTCACATAAAATTCACTCACCTAAAGGAAGAAATGTCTGAAATTTGTCTTCGACTGGCTTGAAAGTTGCAAAGCCTCGATGACGTGTTTCTGTATGTAACCCTTTACCCTGTATCATCAGAGACGAGCTAATGATTGATAACCAAGTCAACACTGTACTCACGAAGTGCATAAAAAGCAATACAGTACAGCTCAGTTTTAGCTTTGATTTTATTCATAGCTACCATTTCAACATGCAACATGTGTAAATAATAATAAATCCCAATACCAGTCATTACTGACTGCACTGACACTTCCTGTTGTGAAATTAAACATTTTTGTGTGTTGCTATGCCTGTTGTTGTTGTCTATTGAACTCATTTATTATTATTATTAAAAAAACATTTTTTCTCCATAATTTATTCATGTCCAATTCCCACCATCAGCTTTTTGCCTTCCCTATTACATGACCACCACCGACCAGGGAGGGGCGCAAGCAAGCACACGCCCCCTCCGTGACATTCGATGCTACCGCCCACCTCTTTTCGAACTGTTGCGCATGCATATTTAGGGGCGGCCTAACACAATCGGAGGGAAAGCGCTATCCGGCCCACACGTACGAATGAGCTCACAGACGCCCATGATTGGCTGGTGATCGCTATGAGTGACAGGGAAGTACGCATATGTCATCCCTTCCTCCCTTGAGAGCTCAGCCAATTAGCTTCCATGGACTCCCGGTCACGGATGGCTGTGGCATCAACCCGGATTCTAACTTACGATCTCTGGGTTGATTGTCGCGCACCTTGTTGATGCGCCACTCGGGAGCCTATTGAACTCATTTATGGCAGCATGGTGGCATAGTGGTTAGCACATCTGCTTCACAGCAAGAAGGTCCTGGGTTTGAGTCCTGGGTTTGGGTGTTTCAGTGTGGAATGAAGGCATGATTTTGCCAAGAATGTTTCCTGCTCAGAGCCCTGGTGTCCATACATCCCTACTTATAATGCACCCCAAATCTCCTCACGCAAAATCAGTGGCCTCCTTGCTCAACCTCATTGGCTGATCGATCACAAATCCACACATCCATGCCCGCTCCAAAATCTAAAAAAAAAAAAGACTTCCCAGAATAGTGAAGACAAAGTTTAACAATAAAGGAATTGTAAATGTACTATCTGCTGGCCAGTAAGCACATAAGGGATTATGAGCAGGTGTTCTCGTAATTTTGGTGAAACAGTGTATTTTTATCTAAGACAAGAACTTAAGGTACTTTGATATAGAGAGATCCATGTACCAGAAATGGATAAACAAGATAATATCAAACACTTATGGTTGCCGTAACGTTCTCGTTTTTTCCCCCATAATCTTAAAATCCTAGCTTTACTGGCTCTCTGTCCACGACACCATCAAAACATTCTCCGGAACAAATACTGGAATCTTAGATAATGCTTTACTGATCTGTTAAAGTTTTATTTGTGTAATTTAAATTAAATTTTTCCTAAAGCTTCCACTGCAGTCAGTCATCTAAAGACATTTTAAAAGTAAATGTCATTAAAATGTGGGTACAGAACTAAGGGGGTGATCGCACTAGGTGCGATAGAAAAGTGAATGACTTTGTAGAAGTGGATGATTTTGAAATTCACGTCAAGATGAGACTCGCGTCTTCACATGCAAGCAAATATTTTAGGGCTTAAATAGATATATCGTGCAAAAGTTGACAATTTTGGCAATTGATTTAGCAAATAATTTGCTATTGTTTTGTGGATGATTAGCAAAAAAAAATCGAATCTTCCGTTGTAATTCCATCAAGTTTTCTTCGCTTTTTATTCTCAAACCATCCCCTTTATATCTGCACGCTATTAATGTGACCAAAATATAAATAAAATGTTAATTGATTACAAAATAATCGGAATATAGCGAATACCAGCAAGTCTCAAACTTTTCACATGTAATTCTCCAACTTGTCGCTTTTCTTTACGAATGAAAAACAAATGATTTGCAAGCAAAATGACTTTGAGTGAACTTTGTGACCTTCTCGCAGCATGTGTGGACTGTCTGAGAAGAGTTTGAGACTACTCCATATCAGAGTCTCGTTTCGCGACATTTGTGGAAATTTCAAAAGATTTTTTATAAGTTCACTAATAAGGCAACCTCAATGCAATGCCGCGAATGTTGCGCGACAAATTTGAGAATCAAAAGCAACAGCTGCGAATTGCCATTCACATCAGTCACTTTTCTACCGCACCTCTAGTGTGACCATTGCCTAATCACTCCACTCTATATATCATATATAATCTATATAAAATATTCACATTTTATTAAAATGAAATGAGCACACAAAGACACACTAATATTTTTCAGCTGTATTTACTTACTGCAACTTTTAGTACCTATATAAAGGCTAAAATAGAAACAGCTCAACAAAACAAATGACAGCAACAACAACATCAATAACAAGTGCACACCAAGCTAATTGGCCTCCACCTGTGCTTAAGTGTAATTATTCTGATTATTTCAGCATAGAAACAGCTATTCTCAGAGCATTCCAGTTATTAGAAGTGTAAGCAAACAGTAAACTGTGGGTGGCAAGGCAGTGTTAAAAGATAAGGGATAAAGTTCAATGCAAAAATGTGACCCATTCCAGCATTATACGGATTAAGTAGGAAATTTGACATACTGAGATATTGATATATTATGGAAAGAGAATTGAATCTGCTTTGTATGCCGCTAATCAGGAAATGCTACTTTTGAGAAAATGGTAATTACAGTTACAGAACCAGTTTCGGAATGTCCGCATTTGAAACTTATTAACATCCATAAACTAAATGAATCCGACTCTCGACTGATCAGTGCCATCGTACTAGCATCTTCCTGTCAACCAAGGAGTTCATCTTACACCGAGTCATGTCTGTTTTGAGGCTTCTCACTGGTTTACCATTATATGATTTGGGGAATCCTTCTGAGATTCTGTAAGTATTCTGGTAGTGAATATGTATAATAAGGAAATACCCTGAGCAACCACAAAAGCAGATTGAAAATCTACAAAATAAGAGGATATTTCAATTGTTTTACAACAACTTGGACATGGAAACCTTTCATAAACACACTTTTCAGCATGGATAGATTGTGTTTATGGATATTTGAACTTGGTAATTTTGAAGATGAAAGAAAGATGTAGTTTTGGCGATATCGAATTTTTCGTCCAGTTACACCATTTTCAACTTACTTTGGCTCTTACTCAAAACACATCCTTGCGACTTAATCCGTGTTATGCTGGAGCAGGTCACAAATAAATGCAAAATAAATAAATAAATAAATAAATTTAAAGCCTTTATCAATCCCGAGGAGCACAGTAAGATTCGTAATCAAGAAATAACAAGTGCTTGGCACTAGTAGAATCCTTTGTGGATCAGGTCGTTCCTCCAAACTGGATGGAAGAGCAAGGAAGAAATTGGTCAGAAATGCTACCAAGAGGCCAAGGGCAATTTTGGAGCAGTGTCAGGAATTTTTTGGCAAAGAATGTTAACTGTCTGCATGTGACAACAATATCATGAATGCTACAAAGACATGGCTTAAATGGGACAGTTTAAGAAAGACCACATTACAAGAGCGCTGCTGTATTTTATACTTATTTATTTATGTATTTATTTATTTATTTATTTATTTTCAAATTGCTGTGGCTGACTTATGGTTCCAATAATTCAGATAAATGACTATGACGCTATTCAGGAATGAATCGTTGACAACTTTACAAGGTAACACCTAGCTATTGCCATTTCCCCCCACACAAAGGTATTAATGTGCAATATATTTTTCTGGAAATAGTGACTGGTTATCTTTTTATTTAAAACAAATAATGAGTATAAATGCCTCTTAAGCACTTAAACGTATTTCAAATGCCATTTGGTTAATATTTGCACAGATTTCCCTCTTGGACAGGGAGGCACCTAGTGTGACATGGTGTGTTATAGATGTTTCGCTAATCATTAACAGTATGCTTGGTGTAGTAGAGGTAATTAGCTAAATGCAGTGCATCTGATTATAGCAGAGAGGGCAGCATGGTCGAGTCGTGGTCAGCAAGAAGGTTCTGGGTTGAGTTTGCATGTTCTCCCTGTGCTTTTCTCATGTTTTTCCTCCAGGTACTCTGGTTTCCTACAGCAGTCCAAAGCCATGCACATTAAGCTAAGTGACTGTTCCAAATTGCCTCTAAATGTGACTGAAAGTGTGAATGGTTGAAGGGGTTGACTCTGTAATGGATTGGTGAGCTGCTCAGGGTGTCCCCCGCCTCCGTCCAGAGTCAGCTGAGATAGGCTCCAGTAGAATTAAATGGGTTGGCAAATTAATAAATGAATGAACTAATAAATTAATACTTATCATTTTTTCACTGAAAAAATAACAAGTGTTACAGGTAAGTAAACAAAGCCTTTAAATATTTCTGATAGAAGTTAACAATATTATTCAGTGACCAAGAGGCTCCATATCCGGCCCGCCACCTCATTTGATGTGGCCCGCAAAAGCTTTCAAAGAATATGATTATCGTACATTATTTGCGTCAACCGTTATCACGAAACCTAATTCATCCTCCTTCCACTAGGTGGCAGCAGCCCATTTCATGTAAACAGCTAGTCATTCATGACTCAAGAAAGATGTGGCCCTTGATTACCTTTAAATTTAGTGATTGACACCCCTGTACTACACTGTATCATCCTGTTGGAAAGAAATACTGCATAACTGCATTGCAACCTTTGGCCTTTACTGGTTACACAAGTCTGTGAACTGAGGTGATATGTTTTTATTACCCTGCCATCAACTCTCTAACTGTGCCACTCTTTCTTCTTCTTTTGCACACACCTTTTCACTGTGCTCTCTATTTCCCTACCACATGTGGTAATGAAGTTTTTAATAATAAAAAAAAAACTTTCAGCAAGAGCTTTCCAAACCGCACCTTTAAACATCTGGATGTGGACGGTGATGTCATGGTTGACAGCAACAAGATGGAATGCATGGTTCAAACCACATGGATCTCAAGAGGCTAAATTGGCATGCGATGATACAGGAAATGAATTAAATCATAAATTATATAATTTAAACTTTTTATTACATATTAAGTCACATTTTGTCTGTATATGGAGCCGATTCCATTTTTATAGCCTTGGAAATAAGTATAATAAAAAAGTAGCACAAATGTTTTCATTGTTGTATCAAATTCACCTTGAACACATTTAGTAAGGCAGTGGTGGCTTAGTGGTTAAGGCGATGGGTTACTGATCCGAAGGTCAGTGGTTCAATCCCCACTATCACCACTGTTGGGCTCTTGAGCAAAGCCCTTAACCATCAAGTGCTCAGTTAAATAAAAAATATAATTGTAAATCACTCTGGATAAAAGTGTCTGTCAAATGCTAATGTAATAATGCAGTGGAATAAATACTTAAATATATATATATATATATATATATATATATATATGGTAAATGACTGAGTGAAAGATGAGTGCATTTGCTTTATTCACAGGTCAATTGTAGTTATAAATATTAGTAAATGTTCCTTTAAGACTTGCATAGTAATAGGAGCAGAATATTTCATTAGTGGTTCCCAACTCTGGTCCTGGAGAACCTCCTTTACCGCACACATTACAGGTGACAAACCACACCTGATTCCACTAATAGATTAACTAGAAGCAGTGTGTAAAACTCTGTGGGTGGGATATCCCAGAGAGATAGTGCACCTCTCTGTGACATCATCAGAAAGTGTGTAGGTTACGGGCAGGACATTGTGACAAAGAATCAGAGGGGGAGAGGAAGTCCAGCCCCTGGCAGAACATTGTTAAGTGGTCTGCCTTTTACATGGGACATCCCATAATAGATAAATAAACAAACAAATAAATAAATAAATAAATGAAAGAAATCTGCAGAACTCAATACCTGCACGTATTTTTTTTAATTACCAGGGTACGGTAACACATTACCTTTTATGGCTATTACTATAACGTGATTGGATGCCATCCTTTCCCCGTGTTCCCATTGGATAATAAGTGATGAGATCAGACCTCTAGGCTTGGCCTATCATTATAAACGATGGATAGACGTTTGCAGGGTTTTCTGTTGAAACCCTCAGCACATCAGCGACAAGATGGTAAGTCAATCCTGCCTTCCTTAATTTCTGATTATTTCTTATCACTGGAATTAATGTTTGTTTAAATATTTTTAAAATGTATAATATATATATATATATATATATAAAACTTAATTAAAATAATAAAAGAACTGATTTAATAAAAAATAAAGAATAAAGAAATATTAAAATAATGGTTTTGTGTTTGAAACATTGGAAGGAAAGTGATGTAGGAGAGGAAAAAGTTGGTCATGTGACTTCAGCTATTTGTAAAGTCATGTTCAGATTTAATGTATAAATGTTTGATTCAGAAAAAAAAATATGGCTTAAAAAAAAGAAAACAAGAAATTAGATAGTGATTTAATAATAAATAAGAAGAAGAAGAGGAAGATGATTTATTTTTACAAAATAAGTAACAAATTATTTTTTTTCAGTATAATAGCTTTTTCTTTCAGAAATTATAATAATAATAATAATAATAATAATAATAATAATAATAATAATATTAAAAAACTCTTCAATAAATTGGTTTAGTCAACATTTATGGATCAAATATAACTTTTATTTTTTATTAACTGTTTCTTTTTTTTATCTTGGTATTCACATACACAATCGATCTTTGCCGTTAAAGTAAAATATTATCAGCTTCGTGTTTGAACAAAACGTCTTCCTGTACTCTGTCACTGTCTCCTTGCCTGATACAACAATATATGTTAATCATTACCACTGGGATTGGCAGGATACTGATAACCCAGTCTCCTCTCACACCACTGACCCCATATCTCACACCCAATAAACCATTCCAGAAACTTCCACCAACAGGACATGCTTTTACCCACAGCCCGGGAATGACATGCAATATCCTGATCCTGGATCAGTTCCGTTTTCCTCCATGTTATTACATTTTATTCATCTGTGGCATCGTTTTTGCTGGATTAATTGTGAGCTGATTGTTCAGGTGTATGTCTGAGATGGTATAATTTTTTTAATGTCATGCTTGTACCTGTGCAGGTGTTCACTGTCAAGGACATGACCTTCAAGGCTGGTCAGGAGCTGACCATCACCGCCAAACCCAAGTCTGATTGTAAATTGTAAGTGATGTAAGATTATTGTTCATAACTATAGAGTCCATAGTCATATAATACACTCACTCATTTACTCATTAACCACTTAACCCTATAAGGGTGGCAGCAGCCTGGAGCCTATCTCAGCCAACACCCTGAAAAGCTTGTCAGATCACTGCAGTTCTAACACACACCCAACAATTTGTGCTCACATTCACACCGAGGGCTAATTTGGAGCAGCCATTTAGCTTAATGTGCATGTCTTTTGATTGTCGGAGGAAACCGGAGGACCCAGAGGAAACCCACAACAGCAAAGAGAGAAACATGCATACTCCACACATTAATGCCCTTGCCAAGCCTGGGACTTGTGCCCAGGACCTTATTGCTGTAAGATAGACATTCCAACCATTACATCATGTCTTATAATTTAGGTTCTTTCCAAAACTAAAAATGCTTATCAGAGAATCCTTACAGCAGTCCCATACAGCATTTTTTGGCAAATCTTCCAATATTTGACTGATTTTTTTCCAAAGAACATGGCTAAAATATTAAAAACATCAGCACATTAAGGAACAGAAAGGAAGCACAACTCTCAAAGATATTATCGTAATCTCCGCTTTCAGGCAGCACCTAAATCAGTATACTGTTTGCCTTGTGCTGGCGTGTACTATGTGTGAAATGTATCATTTACATTCATTTTCTAAACCGCTTAATCCTAATTAGGCTCAGAGGGAGGCTATTGCACATCTCAGCCGACACTGGCCGAGGGCGGGGTACACCGTGGACAGCTCATCAGGCCATCGCAGTGCAACACACACACAACCATTCACACTCCCACTCACACCTAGGGGCGGTTTGAACCAGCGAGTTAGCCTACTGTGCATGTGTTTGAACTGTGAAAGAAAACCGGAGTACCAGGAGGAACCCCAAATCCCAGGAATCGAACCCAGGACCTTCTTGCTGTGAGGTGGACGTGCTAGCCACTGTGCCACCGTGCTGCCGGTGTGAAATTTATGCAATTTAAAAATAACGAAAACTTTATATTTATCCATCTATCTATCTAGCTATTCAATGGATCCTAAACTCTCTTACACTAAAAATGTGTGTAAATATGAACGTAGCTACTCGTCATAAAAATTGCGTGTGTCATTTGAGTTGTAATAAGCATTTAAACTTTATTTTACTCTAATGGAAAAAGAAAAAGCTGCAGGCTTAGAAAGTGCTCCTCAGAAGCATGCTGTTTTTCAAAGGCTAATAAGCTAGCATAGAAGGGAGCGCTCACACCAGTATCGTCAGCAGCTGCAGCTTCTATGCCTACGATAGTTAGATAGGCCAGGTTGAGGGCAGACGAATTCAGTTGTTCATAGCTAAAATTCCACTGAGAACCATTTGCCATCTATCTATCTATCTATCTATCTATCTATCTATCTATCTATCTATCTATCTATCTATCCATCCATCCATCCATC
>JAOUQZ010000012.1:4347893-4358850 GCA_028564935.1 Neosilurus hyrtlii | reverse complement strand
AAATAAATAATACACACACACACACACACACACACACACACACACACACACACACACACACACATATATATATATATACACATAATATTATTTTTAAGCTTTATATATTTTTTAATCAGATATGCTACGCCAATAAAAGGATAGTGTGGAACTATAAATTCTATTAAAAGGTGAAATCTTGTCATGCCAGCAAAATATCTAGTTCTACCTTAAAAAAAATAAAATAAAATTACTGAATCTTTCAAATGCAACCTCAGAATTTTCTCAGAAATCACATAAAGCTCCAGTGCATTTAAACTAGCTTATACTGCTAGCTATTTTAGCCGTAGAGCTAGTTAGGTTTCAAAAATTCGAATTGTAGCATTACAATTCATTCATTCATTTTCTAAGCCGCTCAATCCTAATCAGGGTCGCGGCGAGGCTGGCGCCCATCTCAGCCCTGAACAGCTCACCAGACCACTGCAGGGCCAATGCACATGCAAACATAAACACTTACACTCTCATGTAGGGGTAATTTGGAACACCCAGTTAGCTTACTGTGCATGTTTTTGGACTGTGCGAGCCCACGCAAGCACGGGTAAAACATGCAAACTCCACATAGAAACGCCCCGAGCTCGGGAATCAAACCCCACCCTTCTTGCTGTGAAGCTGATGAGTGACGTTACAAGTAAAGATTATAAACTTTGATAGGAACAATAGCTCCATGAAATGTTAGCTCAGGTAAGATAACTAACTAGCAGACACTGAAAATAAATGTGCATGTGAGTCTCAATGATATGTCTTTATCTTCATCTTCTTCCGGGTCGAGGGGGCCGCAGCCTAAGCAGTGAGGTCCAGACATTCCTCTCTCCAGCCACTTCCTCCGGTTCTTCTACAGGATGCCAAGGTGTTCCCAGACCAGCTGAGAGACATAGTCCCTCCAGCATATTCTGGGTCGACCCTGGGGTCTCTTCCTGGTTGGACATGCCTGAAACACCACACCAGGGTGTTTACAATGATATATGTGACACAAAAATGGTTAAATCTAAAGTATTCATGAGTTCCTTGGATTTACTTTCTGTAGAGATCCTTACATGTACCATTTTATTGTCAGACCTGAACCACCCGAAATAAATTGACAATTATAAGTATGTGAAAATAAAAATGCACACAGATTTTAATGGCTTTCAAACCAGTATTTAAGTTAATATTCTCTGAAAGGACATTATATAATGTGTTAAGCTAGTATTTAAAGTAAAGGCATGGTCCCAATTCATGATAATGATGACACCATCATTCCCATTGAGCTTTACATTTAGGAGGGATTTGGTGCCTGATTGCTAGTACACTCTAAAACTGGCATGTCAAATAAAGACTCCCAGGAAGAAAAGCATGGATTAGCATCACACAGGATGAGGCACAGCAGATTAGCCTGTTTGTGATCAAGCTGGGAAGTCGTTCTGACTGTCATAAACGTTTCTGCCAGACTGACACTGACGAAAAAGGCTGTTGGAGGGTAGTGTGATTTGGGTAGAATGCATTTTTATGTTAAAATTGCTAATGCTAAATCTATCTAGAATCACTGCGTCACATTAGAAATATCAGCCAGGAATCGCAGACAGATGCATACAAATATAAATAAAATGTTTTTTTTTGTTTGTTTTTTCCAGTTACCACTTAACCGGGGTACATCCCTCATGGTTTACGAGTGATTAAATTACCAAAGGCATGGTGAATATCACTGATACCTACTGAGCCGGAGGTGTATAACTGTTTTAGTATGTACTACATGGAAATATAACAGAAGCAAACTAAATTAGACTAGATTTTTGTGGTTTGTTTTTACATTTTTAGGTGGGACAATAGTCATGCATACTCCGTTACACCACCTTTTTAAAGTAATTTAAGGTTTTTGGGGGTGTGGTGGGGGGGGGCGCTTTTTTAAATAGAAAAACACGAAGGTCATATTGAATACCTTTCTTCATATTTTTGAGAATTTTGTTGAATTTTTACGATTTTATTATCCTTAACAAACCAGAAGTTTATGCTTGCTGCATTATTATAATAATTATTAATATATATATACAAATATAATTATATAAATATATATATATATATATATATATATATATATATATATATATATAAATGAATTTAATAAGTAAATGGTGGTAGCTTGCTGCACAAAAACAGTTTGTATTGATGTTAGCTCCAAAAATATTTTAAGGTTTGCCGTTGAATGTTTGATGAGGCATCTTTCAATGAATGTTTGATGAGACAATTTCCAATAAATGTTTGATGAAAAGTTTCCTAATTAAAGTTTGATGCGTACTGCACCAGTAATTCATGACAAAATGCTGACCGGGCCCCCTGCTGAGTGATTTCATTTCACATTTAGATTATGCAATGGGATGCTTGCCTGCAATCACAAGGCATTCACTTTCCTCAGCTTTGCTCATTCATCCATTCACTGATTTATTATTAATTTTAATTAGCAATTGTGCAGGGAAAACTTTACACCAGTAACCAACATTCATTCATTCATTTTCTGAACCGCTTAATCTGCATTAGGGTCACGGAGAGGCTGGCGCCCATTTTAGCCGACTCTGGGCAAGGGCAGGGTACACACTGGGCAGCTCGCCAGGCCATCGCAGGGCAGAAACACGCTGAAGGCAACCCGATGGCCTACTCTTTACGAAAGTCAGCAATGGTTCTTTTACATGCCTCTCACCGCAGACACTGAGAAACATGGCTGGCCTTTGATAACCCAGTTAGCTGGACTGGGGTTTGGGGGGGTTCGTGACAACTTGGTGATAGTGCTGACCCCTGACCTTCGGATCAGTAAGCCACCACCCTTCCACCAGGCCTCCACTGCCCCAGTAACCAACAAAATTACATAATCTTTTTCCAGCTATTACTAACAGCAATATTCCTACTAACTAGATATCCAGTTGATTTGAGGTAAATGGTAAATGGTCCGTGCCCATCAGTGCTATCAGTGACACCTATGACACTGCTTACTTCGACTGTAAAATAGGTACAAAGCTAGCTGAAATGAGATAAGAAGATTCCAGGCATGTGTTCTGTATCACCTCTCAAGGACATCAAGAATACTTATATATGTATAGGTGAGTGTAAAAGAAAGAATGTCACTGAGAAGAGATTTTGAATAAGTACGTGTGCATACTGATGAGTGTTTATCATGCGATACCCTTTCTCAGATCCTTTGCTATCCTTCACAGAAAGATCTTTAAAGGTCTTAAAAAGTTAAATTACTCAGGGTGTCTGGTGAGCACATCTGCCTGACATCAAGAAGGTCCAGAAGTTCAAGTCCTGGGCTCAGTTCTGGTGTTTCTGTGTGCAGTTTGCATGTTCTTCCCATGCTTGCATGGGTTTTCTCCCTTTCCACGCACAGTGCACTAAGTGGCTTTTCCAATTTGCCCCTAGGTGTGGGTATGTGTAAATGGTTGTGTGTATTGGCCCTGCGACTGGTGGCCTGGTGATAAATTTTTTTTTTCAAACCTGAAGGTATTTGTGCAGTGGTGTGGACCAATTTAAATCAAATGAAGTAAATCAAATTAAGTGACGCCATTTGGCACACTGTCCGAACATTATCCAATTAACACAAAGTTTATATGTTTCCCTAGCCGGGCTTCTTTGTGTCGACTGGAGAAAGTTCAGTTCAGTTTGAGGCCCTCAATGAGCTCTCTGTTCCTGTAAGCAGAGATATGACCAATGAAATGTCAACCCATTAATCTACAATACCCATTTGCGTTGGTTCACTGAGTAACTCTGGTACAATAATGGCAGTCATTTTACTGAGCAGTCAGGCCAAGACCTAGACGCTGACCTAGACATGACCCTGTTTTGGCAGACTTAACAGATTTTAATTATGTTGGAATGCTATTTGTCACTCTGCACCAAAAATTAAAAAGGCTTTAGACTAGTAGATATAATTTGGAAAAATAAGTTTCGGTGCATTCAGTGAAATCAAATAAGTTATAAAGCATGACGGAGGTTGAAATAGTCAGACCAGTTCGTCAACCTTGGCATTTCATCATGTCTTGATGAATTATGATTAGTCAGCAAGGTTCGAGCCATTGGAGAAAGATTGATTCAATTGGCGTTTTCATTATTATTATTAGCGGATGGCACGGTGGCATCACGGTCAGCATGTCCGCCTCGCAGCACTAAGGTACTGGATATGAGTCCCGTGCTCGTTTTTGTCTGACGTTTTCATGTTCTCCCTGTGTTTGCATGGGTTTCCTCCAGGTACTCCAGTTTCCTCTCACAGTCGAAAGACATGCACATTAGGCTAACTGGCTGTTCCAAATCATGAGTGTGAGTGGCTGTGTGTGTATTGGCACTGTGATGGACTGGTGAGCTGTTTAGGGAGTATCCCACCGGGGCTCTAGTCTCTCCGCAACCCTGGTAGGTAGGATTAAGCAGTTCAGAAAATGAATAGATGGATTATTATTATTAGATTTGAAGGAAGTTGTCCATGCTGAAGTGTATTCTTGATCAAAACAGCAGCTTAAATGGCCATTAGCATGATATAGATGGTGCTAACATTTGTAAAATTGAAGCTACGATACAATATTCAATGTTTACAAAGGTCAAGTTGAACAACTAACATGACTAAAAGGTGACAGCACTTACTGACTTACACACAACGCAATCGGTCATTAAAATTTTCTTCATATTGCCATATAAAAAAAATGTCGGATAAAAAATGACCTCTGGTGGGTTGGAGATGTCAACTGGGGCGTCGCCGATGCAATACACGATTTCTATGGTACCGATTTGGTGTATGTTGTATTCAACCAAGGTATGGTTTGATGCAAGGTTAAGGTGACTGATTTCCTTTAGTACTCTATCTCCATTGAGATCTACAGAGGCTCATCTACTCCACACCAGCGGACTCGATTCTGGGCGATCTTCTTCAGCACAGACCATGAAAAAACCAGCTACCTGCACATTATCCTTGACTCATCTTCTTTTCCCCCTTGCCTGCCTGGTGAAGTTACAGTTTCCTAATATGTGGTCAATCACATCTCATACAAGTGACCTTTTAATGTCAAACCATTTGGGATTCATTCCAGTCTATAAATAAGACACTTACTCTGTCACTCACTTATTTGCCAAGCCACATAATCCTATTATTAGGGTCATGGGGAGGCCGGAGCCTATCTTAGCCAACTCTGGGTGAAGGCAGGCTACAACCTGAACAGCTCACTAGACCTACTGCAGCCATTCGCACACATGGGCAATTTGGGACAGCCAGTTAGTCTCATGTGCATGTCTTTGGACTGTGGGAGGAAACCGGAATACCCGGAAGAAACCCATGCAAGGATGGGTTTCAAGAACAATGAAACTTTACACCTAGTCTGGGACTCAAACCCAGGTCCTTCTTGCTGTGAGACGCACGTCCTAACCACTACACCACGACAAGTTAGACACGTCAGCTGGAATATTTTTTTGTTTTGTTTTGTAGTGACAATTTATATTATTCCTTTTGACTCATGCCAAAGACTCTGAACAAATGTGGTACACTGGTTTTGAACATTATTCCGGGAACAACCACAAACTTCTCGATCTGTCTGTCTTAAAGTATTTTATTTTTATTCTCCACATACAATCTGCTGCAGCAGCTCCAATGTCTAGTAATCTGGAGTCAGTGAAGTGAGACCAGCTCAACTAGAAATGTTCAACAGTTGTGCTACAGGATGTTTTCCCGTGCTTCAGTCAATCGTATGAAATCCTTTGACCTTGTATTAACCGGATCAAGGATGTTAATGGTTGAGGTTAAAGCTCTATAAGCCAGAAAATCTCCTGAAGCAGCAGACTGTGCAGTAAAATATTCTTTAATGCCACAGTCAATATACTACAAATGTCAGACTAGGTACACTAGCAGGTGTGTTAGCGAGGTCAGCACCAAAAACGCTGTCATATCATTCCTGAATAGAATTCTATCGCCTCAGATTTTTCCTACTACACCTGCGTGAGCATTTTAACAGGTTGTTAGTATTTTCATCTCATCACTCATTTGCTGAACTGCTTAATCCTACTAGGGTCACAGGGAGGCTGGTGCCCATCTCAGCCGACACTGGGCAAAGACCGGGGTACACCATGAACCATCACAGGGCAACACACACAATCATTCGCACTCACACTCACACCTAGGGGCCATCTGGAGTGGCCAGTTAGCCTAAAGTGCATATCTTTGGACTGTGGGAGGAAACCGGAGTACCGGGAGGAAACCCACACAAGCACAGGGAGAACATGCGACCTCCACACAGTCCGTCATGCTAACCACTACGCCATCACACCACCCACATCTAACATTAGTTACCAGTAATTTCTTTCCTTGTGCATGGTGATATAAAGACACCACGTACAATGCATTCTTACTACGACCAATCAGGTTGCACTATGTATTTACCATGCACTCCGTATAAATATTACACTGCGCTCTGCGCTTTTTCATTAGTTTTACAAATTCTCGTGTCCATATCTACTGTATGTTCAGTAAGCCATCGCCATGCTTGTTCCATATCAATGAAGTCCCTACTAGGTTTTAATTACATCATTGCTATGCCAGTTCCATTGTTACTACGTCCTTCCCGCTACTCTATTCTAATTGGACCACTCTACATGTCCGGGATTTTACCATGTAATTTATGTCCATAGAGACCGTACACATCTTAATCGGCTTGCAATGCATCCCTACTACATTATGTTGTACAAGTTCTTCCTGTGCCCTGCGATGGCCTGGAGAGCTGTCCAGGGTGTACTCTGCCCTCGCCCAGAGTCGACTGAGATGGGCGCTAGCCTCCCTGCGACCCTGATTAGGATTAAGCGGTTCAGAAAATGAATAAATGAATGAATGAATAAGTTCTTACTGTGTCCACCGGATATTTTGAGGATGTGTCAGTGGTTTAAGCCACACCATTCTGGTGTGAAAGAAAGAATGGTACAGGATGTAGGCCTGGCATTATTTGATAAATCTAAGGTGAGTTCTTGTAATAGCCCTAAGGTATCTTTTTTCCCTGTTTGGTATTGGGATTATATGATTTCGTCAGAAGGCTGAAATGAAAAGTGGGAGAAACAGCAGAACTGATGGTGTCAGCTTTAGGTCAATACCAGAATTTATACAGGGTAAAAGTAAGACAAATAATGTGTGTATGTGTGTACCACAAGCAAACGAAAGCTATGATGGATTACATGGTAGATCTTTAGCAGCATCGGGATCCATTTTATATTCATAGAAAGTGATTCGAACAATAACAGGCGCAAAAATAAAGCCAACAGTGCGTGTTTTACACGTCTATTTCAGTAGTGAGTAAAGGTGTGCACATGTCAGGACAGAAAATGGAAGATCTTACAAGAAAGGGAAAAATAATAACTAAAACTAATACAATATTTTTTTCCCCTTGGAATATAAAAAAACCCTTGGTGGAGGAGGATGGGATCATTTTTTATATAATCTTTCACCTCAGCTTGACACGTTCACATAATGACTCATCGTGCCAACACTAACTACAAGCTCCATTCATATTGCCGCCAGGCTCGCTGTTTTAAATATATTTCCCATTACAGGGAATATTCTCATCATTCTTGTTATTTTTTTTCCTGTCATTTTGGTTCAAAAGACAAAAAAAACCACAGGTAAGAGATGGGATATGATAAATGAATGGTAATTGTAAATGGAATGAAATACCGTAGCGGTATGTACTGGAGTTCATATTAGCTTCCTTGAACTAAATCGCAGGTATTGATGCTCCTGATGGCAATGCGTGCCTCATTTTAACTGTTTTTATTCTGATATATATTTTTACTATGAATATCATCATCATCATTGTCACCAGTTTAATAACACGGCATGGTAGCACTGTGGTTAGCATTTCCGCCTTACAGCAAAAAGGTCCTGGTGTTTCTGTGTGACGGTTTGTATATTCTCCCCGCGCTTACATGGGTTTCCTCTGGGTACTCCAGTCTCCTCCCACAGTCCAAAGACATGCACATTAGACCAATTGGATATTCTTGATTGCCCCTAGGATTGAATGTGAGTGTAAATAGGTGTGCATGTGTTGGCCTTGCAATGGAATTGTGAGGTGTGTAGAGCCAGCTTGGATAAGCTCTAGATTCCCAGACACTGTATAGGCTGCCCGTGGTGCAATGGTCGAATTTTACCAAATGGGGTTTATTTTTTAACATAAGCTCCCCTGTGGCGTACACAATTCCTCTTCCAAGGGAAAGGAGTGATAACACTGCTTTAAACCCTCATTCCAATTAAATTACTAATCTATTTTTAGCATGTCCACCTCAGTTCCTCCCCTCAGCCGTAAGGTCCTGGGTTCGAGTTCTATGCTTGCATGCCCTTCCCATGTGTATGTAGGCTTCCGCCACGTACACCGGCTTCCTCCTACAGTCCAAAGACAGGCATGTTAGGCTAACTGGCTGTTCCAGAATGTTCCTAGGTGTGAGTGAGTGTGTGAATGGTTGTCTGTGTTGGCCCTCTGATGGTCTGACGAGCTGTTTAGGGTGCACCCAGCCTTCACCCACTGTCAGCTGAGATAGGCACCAGCCTCCCGATGACCCTAGAAGTATTAAGCGGTTTGTAAAACGAATAAGTAAGTTTTCTTTTGATGATCATTTCTGATAAATAAGTTGACGCTTTAAATTAGCATATAAATTAGCAACAATGGTGATGTTTAATCATGAATGCACTAAATTACATTACCTGTGTTTAAAATGTCTTTTCTTTTATATTACATATTATACTATATATAATGACATTAGAATGTCTATTTCACGATTTGAACGCATTACTGTCATGCACAACGAGACGTGAAATACGTGTTAAACAAACAGCGAGTCTGGTGGCAATATGAACAATGTTTGTCCTAACAGCATGCCTTCCTGCTCAAGCGCTATTAAACTGGTATAATGCATGCCATTATGATCTTAATGAGAGTGTGATAACATCATGAGGTATCTCAATTAATCAAGTGTTTCCATGTTAGTGGTATTTAGATGCGGTTTTGCGGTTTTATAGCAGCCCAAGTTGAGATTTTTAAAATGTTATTTTTTCCAGTACAGGAAAACTGAACAGTTGATTAAAATAATATCCAATCTTACTGTGCTGCTATATCCTTGGATGTGTTTTCTTGTCTGACGGAATGGAAACCTGATAAGCTGGACCTCGTGTTGGTGCATCGATGTCATGCCTGAAGTTTGACCTAATATGCACACTGATATGCTTGGAGTTGCTTTGGCCTTACTGTCCCCTCCAACCTGCCTTACCATTTTCCTTTATACTTTCTTATTTGGCATTTCAGCACACCGGACTGATGCTCGCTAACGGCTATCCAACTGTCACACTGGTGTGAGCCAGGACTATCTCAAGGCTATGTGAGGCTTGTAGCTTGGGGCATTATATCTCATGTGGGAATGGTTGTATGTGTCTTGGCTCGGTGATGGATGTGTACCTTGCCTTGGCCCAGAGTTGGCTGAGATAGGCTCCAGCCTTCCTGTAACATTAGCAGGATTAAGTGGTTGGGCAATAATTTGTGCACTCCACAATCTACTCATTGAGGACGGAAACATTGCAAGCAAGGAAGCCGGCAGCCTGCTTGTCCATGGTACGGGGCGACGTAGACATAATTAGAGGAGGGTGAAAGAAGGTGTTGGATAAACAACAAGAAATGAAATTGAAGTGCAAAGCATGACATTTAATTAAAGGAATAAATATAGCCAATCCAGATGAAAAGGGGGAATATGATCATCAGTTTAAAATTAACCATGAAAAAATGTTTTTCAGAAGATTGGTTTTGGTTAAAATGTTATAATCTTTAATTACACAGGATAAATTAGACCGAAAAGCAAGTCTATCTATATAGTATATTATCAAAATATTGTTGTTGTTGTTTTTTTTTTAATCAAGTGGGTTGCACTGTGTTCATCGATGGAAGACAAATGAATTTCAAGAACTGGCCTAGGCCTGCCTGTCGTAATGCAACAGTAATGCAAAGTCCTGGTCTCTATTAAGCATGCTGAAATTGGCTCCAAGGAATTGAATTTTACCCTCTACAACAAACAGGATTGAGCTCTCCAACTCTAATTCTTTCTCCTAACACAAACCCTCAATCAATACTTATCCAATCACAGCTGTCCCATTGACTTTTAAAGCAGGTAAAGCAATGCAAATGAGGTGCGACTATTATTAGACAGGAAGCTGGTCATCCAGATAGCTAACCCGGCCGTCTGTGTTTTCTTTTTCCACTTACAAAGACAAACCTTAATTCACCAGTTAACTTCAATGTTGAAAAATACTGGAACAGAACAAATATCTGGTCCCCAAATAGCTCCCAGGAACAGAGCTGTACCTCTGCAAACAGTGACAAAACTGGCAAAACTCTTCTTGATTTATTAGATATGTAGCACGGCCTATTAGTTAACCCCCTGAGAATATTTCCATGGGGGAAAAATGACTTAAACACAAAGTGGATCATTATAATTCTGCTTAACTAATCTCCTGAGTCCGTTCAGACCACAGGTCAATTCAATTTTACTCCAGCGAATTAAGAGAGATTGAATTAGGAAAATTAATCATTCATCTAAAAAAAAAAATGTCGTGCATGATTTCATATGAGAAATTGGTTTAGCCCAGCGGTGAGTGAAAAAATAATAAATAAATAAATAAAACAAAACAGAAATGAGAAAAGGCCTTAAATTTTATTTTAACCTTCATATTTTGATGAAGGAAAAAATATAAATTAGTCATTTAATGAGTTATCATCAATGCTCAGACCTTAGACACTTAAGAAACTAAGTAATCTTCAATGAGTAATTAAGTAATAAGTAATTTCAAATAAGTAACTAAGTAATAAGTAATCTAAAATAAGTAACTAAGTAATAAGTGATCTTCAATAAGTAATTAAGTAATAAGTGATCTTTAATAAGTAATTAAGTAATA
>JAOUQZ010000012.1:4336759-4347793 GCA_028564935.1 Neosilurus hyrtlii | reverse complement strand
TCAAATAAGTAACTAAGTAATAAGTGATCTTCAATAAATAATTAAGTAATAAGTGATCTTCAATAAGTAATTAAGTAATACGTAATCTCAAATAAGTAACTAAGTAATAAGTGATCTTTAATAAGTAATTAAGTAATACGTAATCTCAAATAAGTAACTAAGTAATAAGTGATCTTCAATAAATAATTAAGTAATAAGTGATCTTCAATAAGTAATTAAGTATTAAGTAATCTTAAATAAGTAACTAAGTAATAAGTGATCTTTAATAAGTAATTAAGTAATAAGTAATCTCAAATAAGTAACTAAGTAATAAGTGATCTTCAATAAATAATTAAGTATTAAGTAATCTCAAATAAGTAATTAAGTAATAAGTGATCTTTAATAAGTAATTAAGTAATAAGTAATCTCAAATAAGTAACTAAGTAATAAGTGATCTTTAATAAGTAATTAAGTAATAAGTGATCTTCAATTAGTAATTAAGTATTAAGTAATATCAAAAAAGTAACTTAGTAATAAGTGATCTTTAATAAGTAATTAAGTAATAAGTGATCTTTAATAAGTAATTAAGTAATAAGTTATCTTTAATAAGTAACTAAGTAATAAGTGATCTTCAATAAGTAATTAAGTAATAAGTGATCTTTAATAAGTAATTAAGTAATAAGTGATCTTCAATTAGTAATTAAGTATTAAGTAATCTCAAATAAGTAACTTAGAAATAAGTGATCTTCAATAAGTAATTAAGTAATAAGTGATCTTCAATAAGTAATTAAGTAATAAGTTATCTCAAATAAGTAACTAAGTAATAAGTGATCTTTAATAAGTAATTAAGTAATAAGTGATCTTCAATAAGTAATTAAGTAATAAGTGATCTTCAATAAGTAATTAAATAATAAGTAATATCAAATAAGTAACTAAGTAATTAGTGAACTTTAATAAGTAATTATGTATTAAGTAATCTCAAATAAGTAGCTAAGTATTAAGTAATTTCAAATAAGTAGCTAAGTAATAAGTGATCTTCAGTAAGTAACTAAGTAAAAAGTGATCTTCAATAAGTAATTAAGTAATAAGTAATCTGAAATAAGTAACTAAGTAAAAAGTGATCTTTAATAAGTTATTAAGTAATAAGTAATCTGAAATAAGTAACTAAGTAATAAGTGATCTTTAATAAGTTATTAATTACTATGTAATCTCAAATAAGTAGCTAAGTAATAAGTGATCTTCAGTAAGTAACTAAGTAAAAAGTGATCTTCAATAAGTAATTAAGTAATAAGTAATCTGAAATAAGTAACTAAGTAATAAGTAATCTTCAATAAGTTATTAATTACTAAGTAATCTCAAATAAGTAGCTAAGTAATAAGTGATCTTCAAGAAGTAATTAAGTAATAAGTGATTTTCAATAAGTAATTAAGTAATAAGTAATCTGAAATAAGTAACTAAGTAAAAAGTGATCTTCAATAAGTAATTAATTACTAAGTAATCTTAAATAAGTGGCTAAGTAATAAGTGATCTTAAATAAGTAACTAAGTAATAAGTGATCTTCAATAAGTTAATAATTACTAAGTAATCTTAAATAAGTGGCTAAGTAATAAGTGATCTTAAATAAGTAACTAAGTAATAAGTGATCTTAAATAAGTAACTAAGTAATAAGTGATCTTCAATAAGTAAGTAGTATTAAGTAATCTCAAATAAGTAATTAAGTAATCTTTATATTTGCATTTAGAACAGTAAATCTTGCGTTAGCACATGTGAGAGAATGTAAAATAATTATATACAAGGTTTTATCTGAATACTGGAATGTAATTACATTTTTCAGCCTGTGAGCTATAAATCGATCAAAGTTCACCATCATTAAGGAAATACAGATTATTTAATAAAGAGAAAGCTTCTCCAAAGAGGGCACACATGTACAACGTGGAATTTTTTGTTTTATTTGTTGTCAGACTATTACATAATCTGACATCTTCCAAAAAATATAGATATTTCAATATAGTTTTCATAGGCATTGTTGGATCAGGTCTCAAATGTGGAGCAGTACTGTCACATTCATTTATTCATTCAGTTGTCAATCAGTTCAGACTCTTAAGGTGCACTGACCCGATACCAACCATAATCTCGATTTGCCCCGATCATATTCCAGTGTTACATCGGAGGAAATTGGAGAACATCGGTACACATCAGAGAACATCGTAGAATTTTGGGGAAAACTTTGCAGGAGAAGAAATGTTCAGGTTCTGCCTTCGCCCAGTGTTGGCTGAGATAGGCTCCAGCAACATTATTTTGGGAGTGTTTATCAGCATCATGATTGGTGTCATGTAAACGCACCTTTAACCATTTATTCATTAATTTTCTAAACCGCTTCATGCTAATTAGGGTTGCGGGAAGGCTGGTGCCCAACTTAGCCGACTCTGGCTGAGGGCAGGGTACACCCTGGACAGCTCGCCAGGCCATTGCAGGGCAGCAAACCCTTTAACCATTTAAAATCAATACACTACAAAATACTTAACTACACTTTTGGGCCACAGGATTGTTGCATCCTCACAAGGAATCACCATCACAGCCATACATTTGCCTCAAGATTGGAAGACGTTGGCACTGAGAGTACTCCACAGAGCCCTGAAGTCAACTCCAATGAACATCGCTGGGATCTGCCGGAACGCCAAATGCACTCCAGACCTCCCCAAACCACACCAATGCTGACCTGACTAATGCTTTGATTTGGAAGGACAAATCCCAATAGCCACACTTCAAAATCTACTGGAAAGCTTTCAGAGAAAAGTAAAGCAGTAAAATAAAGACTATGTCTGGGATGGAATGCTTGAAAGTACTCATGGGTACAATGACCAGGGTCCACAAACTTTTGTAAAAATTGCATAAAGAAATATGTAAGACACATAGGGGGTGTGATGTTATTGGAAAACAATAAAGAGCAAGTTGGTATGACGGTGGCATGGTGCATAGTACTTATCAGCCTCACAGCAAGAAGATCCTGGGTTTGAGTCCCAGGCTTGGGCGTTTCTGAGTGGAGTTCTCCCTGTGCTTGCATGAGTTTCACCAGGGTACTCCGGTTTCCTCCCACAGTCCAAAGACATGCACATTAGGCTAATTGGCTGTACCAAATATTCCCTAAGCGAGAGTGTGAATTTTAGTGCATGCTGCCCTGCCATGGTCTGTTGAGGGTGTAGCGAGATGCCTTCCGTGACCCTAGGGGATAAATCGGTTTAGCAAATGTGTGAGTGAATGAGCGAGAGTGGTATGATGTACACTGATCTGAGGTGGAGTTACTGTTACCTACATGAATTTATTTGCCGATAATAACATTTCTGCAAATGTTTCACTTATACAAGATTTCAAGGTGACTACCGCAGAACCTTCACTGCTGAGCTCACACTGTCCTTTCTGCTTGCTATTATATTCATCACTTTGCACAATATACATGTCTGATCCCAGAATAAGCATGAGCAGTGCAGACATTTGCGCAGGCATTTTAAGACCGAACGCATCCATTTTTTGACAGCATCAATTATTCTTGTTATATGGTTCCCGGCTTTTTTCATCCAAGGACGACTTTGTGTGTCTGAGAGAACCCTCAGGCACACTCCCACTTGTCCCAGAGCAGCTGGCATCTTGGCTCATTAGTGACCAGGATCATGAT
This sequence comes from Neosilurus hyrtlii, assembly GCA_028564935.1. Classification (NCBI taxonomy): domain Eukaryota; kingdom Metazoa; phylum Chordata; class Actinopteri; order Siluriformes; family Plotosidae; genus Neosilurus; species Neosilurus hyrtlii. Next base: position 4,344,141 of record JAOUQZ010000012.1, on the reverse strand, counting down.
GATGAGGCAAAGGACAGATGTTCAGGTCACAGCATGTAGCTGTGTCCAAGATGTAAGGCCATGTGGAGAGAAATGAGGAAAAACATGCTAACCAAACAGTATGTAAGAACTAAAAGACAACGGATGTGCTGTCATGAGGAATAAGTCAATATGCTGCAACAAAACAATATTTTTCATGATATATTATGCTAACGTTCAGCGAGAGGAACATAACGGCACATGCAGACTGCTTGTAAATATACGCCAATCAGCCATAACATTAGCACCACCTGAAAGGTATGTGGCTAAGCATACGACTCCTCTCATTCATCCAATTGTACGGAGGCTGGAGCTTACCTCTGTTGACACTGGGAGAAGGCAGGGGGTGCACATCCTGAACAGCTCACCAGACCGTTACAGGGCAACACGCATACCACTATTCATATTCGCATCCACACCTAGGGGAAATTTGGAACAGCTAGTTAGCCTGATGTGCATGTCTTTGGACAGTAGGGGGACTCCGGGGTACCCGGAGGAAACACATGCAAGCATGGGAAGAACATGAAAACTCCATATAGCAATGCCTTTGCCCAACCAAGGACCTTATTGCTATGAGGAGGACGTGTTAACCACTACACCAACGTAGTGCTGCCCCTATTCTCAGTCCTGCTATTTAAAAAGAATAAAAAATTAATCAGTATTGAGCAGTTAAGAGCACTGTGATATCAATTTCTTTGATATTATCTGACATGAAAGTTCCTCAGAAAGGTGTTTCTGGTTTTTCGGCAGGCTTGGTGCCTAAATGAGCAACTACAATCAGAATGATTGACTAATGTGAAAAGCCTGACGGTTGGATCTCACAGCTCTGCTGACTTCTGCCCATAAATAGAAAACCTAAGAAACTGTTTGGTGTATTAGAATGCATCCCGGTGTGTTTGTAGAACATAAGAAATACTCTCACACGAGCCAGTGCCAACCGACGCGTGAAGAACGCTCGTCCTCGCCGGTTCGGCTCTCGACTGCTGGCACCAGGTTCGCCCACACGTTCAACAACAAAGAATGAAGAATACAAGCCTATGGCAGGGAGAAACGTTAAGAACCAGAATGAAACGAAGCAGGCTGTCAGTGCCACATACATCAAACTAACAGGAAGACAGTGTCTGCCTGTTGTTCTGTCTTGGCTCCGGTATACTTGCGGATGCTTTCATGTGCGCTTGTGCGTATGTTAGGGCACAAATCCGTGCTCACGCTTGTACTCCAAGTTCAGATTGAGAGACAGCTTGGCGGGTGAAGACAAGAGGAGTCGTGATCAAAGCTTGATTCCCCTCCCTCTTTGCCTAGAACCCTACCCTTCATACAGAGATGCCAAAGCTCACTCTGTACTCATATCCATCTCATGCTATACAAACCCAACACTTGTAAAGCTAGAAAACAGCAGTTTGACTTGTAAAACTGAGACCGATGTACCCTGGGCAAGTTAGGATATTTAATTTTCACCCCATTTTCCTATTTTCTTAAACATGTACAGTGAGGATTTACTGTAATGCAAGATATTTGTCACCAGCCATCACAGCTTTCAGCATGGAACGTCACATAGCAGAACACACTCAAGCTATATACGTCCACTTTTGTATACAGGAGCTCCCAAACACCCACTATTGGTTAATGTTAAGTTATTTAGTATGACTCAGAACCCATTTGTTGTTTTATTTCTTTCCTTTGGAAGTTTTGTTGAAAATACTTAGTGACGGTGCGTTTAAAACGGCAGCAGTGAAAAGTATCCGACTCTTGAGGCTTCTTGAGGCTAGTAGCCTTAATAAAGAAAAGCCACAATGTTAAATAGATAAATAGATAAATAAATAAATAATGAGAGTTCAAGTAAAGGAAAAAAGAATCAGCTGGTGTTCATATGGTAAAAACCACGAGCACATTCTCCTTACCCTATTCTCTTATTTGGCTTCAAATATGGCCGACGTCAGAGTGATGTTGTCATCTTTCTAGGAGCCGTGAACACGGAGAGCATCAGGGACTCAACCCACTCTCTAATCCTGACCCCATTTAGCCTGTGTGAAAATGATAGATTATGGCAGTGACCAGAAAGTGATTTTTTCTCTGACACATCCGCCACCTCTCAAATGTCCTGAAAGCGCCTCTCTTGATGTTTGGAGTGTGCGTTCGAGCACGAAGCATCGCTCAGGTGACGGTAGATGATGCGGCGCTGGTAGCACCTGATTCACCTCCACTTTTTCATGTGGATAAGTGTAATAACAGTGCTAAAAGTGTACCGAGTGGACAACAACAATTACAGCCAATGCACCCTTTCCAACAGCAGTACAACCATCATTGCTAATGCCTGAAATGAGCGAGTGATACTTTGATGTAGATGGACACAAATTTTAACTCTGTCTCACATCCAGGTGAATATTAATAGTATTGTGGCCAATTTTGAGGTAGGATGTTTAGATAGGTGCGAGGAAGAAGATACCTTTTGCATACTCGTGTTTTACCTCTAAAACAGTAACACAGTTTATGATGAAACTAACACTTTTTCATACAGCACGTCTTTCAATTTTTTCCTCTAGTTTATTTTTTTAACGATTTACTTTTTTTTTTACATTTTTAACACTCCATATCCTTTAATTCTTCATTCATTCATTAATTTTCTGAACTGTTTAATCCTAATTAGGGTCGCAGGGAGGCTGGCGCCCATCTCAACAGACTCTGGGCAAGGACAGAGTACACCCAGGACAGCTTGCCAGGCCATCGCAGGGCCCTTTTTATCTTTTCATTTTTTAAAGGGTTTACCCACTAATATGTTTTCAGATCTTTGATAGCTTTGTTTAAACCTTGGTGCTTAAGATGCTGTTAGATTAGGTAACACACTATAGTGCCTCAGGAAGAGGCGTATTCATATGCAAGTCACATGACACTTTTATTGCACACAGGTGGATGGGCTTAAACTAACTGACTCCTGAAGCCAACTGTTGCAAAATAATTTAAATAAAATAAAAGGAAAGCCTTCTAAACTCCCCTGTTGCACTGAAAAAATATATATATATATATATTCATCGTCGGGTGGTTTTTACTTACATTTTATAAGTTGCAATTTGCTTTAATCCGTTCAATACTTTGCATTAGCCTGTTTGAAGGGTTTGAAGGGTTCAGGGTGTCTGTGTTAGGCTAAAAACAAACCTTAGCTGGCTGGCACAACCCTCCATCGTTTTGTCCAATGTTTGCTCACTGAAAAATAAATTGGACTACACCTGACTCTAGAGAACTACATGGCATGAGTACAGAGATTGCTGTGTCTTTGTTTTTTACGGAGACATGGCTCAACGACAGAGTTCCGGGCACCGCCATTTAACAGGCCGGGCTAATTGTGTTTCGTACCTGTGTAATACCGGCAAAAATACCATTATACAGATGCTAACAAATCTGATATAAACCAGTGAACATCTTACAAGCATCTGTTTGTACTCATGAAAGCATGGTATATACCTCAGTGGTTTCCAATGAAAACACTTCCATGTTTACAGCTTATGTGCCACTTTTCATAGTACAATGGGTCAGGATTTATTATTAGGATATATTTTTATATTTTCCACAAAAAAGGGTTTATAAAACATAGGATTTTAATAGGAATGGACGGAAACTATGCATGCGAGCTTTTATTATATTTGATAAGTATTTCAGTTTAATTCCAACTTCAACGCCTCCAGAGAAACTCAGTGTGATGCATTATTATTATTAATGAATTGATTGATTGATTGATTGATTCATTTTTTAAGATGCTTAATCCTAATTATGGTCGTGAGGTGGCTGCCGCCCATCTCAGTCGACTCTGGGTGAACACCCTGAAAAGCTCGCAGGCCATCGTAGGGCTGACACACTCTTACACCTAGGGGCAATTTGGAAAAGCCAATTAGCCTATTGTGCATGTTTTTGGACTGTGGGAGGAAACCAAAGCACCCGAAAAAAACCCACGCAAGCATGTGGGGAGCATGCAAACTACACAAAGAAATGCCCCGTGCCCGGGAATCAGGGGGAGTCATACATCTTTCACTTCTTCACCTTTCTATTTTGCATCCTTTATCGGTGAACCCTGAGCGGCCTTATTGATTACGACGCTATTCTGTGTTTACTGATTCTTTGCCTAATATTTGACCATGTATAACATATAGCCGGCTAATCAATACGCACACATATGCAGACTCGATCAACCTTCTGGGGAAAAAAGACAGACATTTGTTTGCATTCCTGTTTTTTTTTATTATTTTATGGATTTGAAATGCAAAATGTGAACTTTGGGCTGCCATGGGGCATTGATGCTTGCATGAATATGTATCAACATTTTCTGCTTCGATCCTCGTCTCTGAAGAGACGTCTCATTATTTTCTGATTCAGCTACGGATGCTGCTGCAGCACAACAACAACAGAGTAAAGATATTACAGTCAACATCCAAAGTAATGTTAATGGATTTCTGCAGCTGAAGGAATTAATACCGCTGGAGCTGCTGTGTTATACAACCTGGGTGATGGCGGAGCCATGTGACAGCAGGGCCCACTAATTATCTGAATGCAGCGGCCACTGTGTAATTATAGATCTGAATTGGAATTCAAATTAAATTCAGAGCTCTTATCTAATTTGCGGCTGGGAAATTTCATCCGTCAGAAGTCTCCTGTCACGAGGCCACTTTTTCTTAATATCACAATTTACACCAAACCTACTTCCAGTCAATGCACTAACAGTGGCTCTGTCATATTTTATAAAGTGCGTCATGCCCACTAGGAGTGATTTCCACCACCAGGAGCCACTCCACAGTGAGTATTTTTGTGGTTGGGGAGAAAAAAAAAAACTGGGGAAAATAATCGGGGAAAAAAGTAGTGTGAGAGCGACTAGCTAAATTAATTGTAGTGTGTGATGTGATGGTTGAGGCCGTGTTACTACAACAGATGAATGTGGATGAATGAGACTTAGATTGAGTGGTTGTGACAGAGCGGGACGTCTATCTCAGCCGGGTAGCTCAGTCATTACCGCTTTATGTCAAAGCAAATTGAAGACGACAGCCTGAATCACAGCGAAAGTGAGAGAGAAGCTGCATCACAAATAGGACAAAGTACAGAAATGTGAGGTGTACAGTGACCCCCGAGATGACATTCAGACACGTACAGACACTTACAACTTTGTTGTCTATGTTGGCGAATGATAGACAGCTTGTTAGCCGAGAAGGACTGACATGTATATTTGCCCTTATACACCGCTGATACTCTGTAATGCTAATAAGCACCTCGTTTGTCGCAGCACACTCTCAGATGTAAGCGTAAAGCAGGACATCCTCCAGCAAAGTACTTCAAAGCTCTCGGCGATGGACAGATGTCCAGCAACACAGGCGACTGCTAGCAGCTGGACAAGCTCCTGCTCAGAATGTTAATGCTAATGCTAATCCCAGGTTAACGCTGCATGTTATCCCCCCACCCCCCCCACCCCCGTATGTGCAGTGTGGGCAGTGTTAACAATCACCATGTGTTCTTTTAATCTGTGCTGTTGGAGCCAATAGAAGTTAGATGTGTACACAAACTGGATTTGGCACAAAAGCATGCAAGATTAACGCATGTGGCTGTATTCAAAGTTCACTACACATGAGGCATGGAGAAGATCTTCAGTGAGATGTGATTCTGACCTTTAGACAAAACCTTTTTTCTGGTGTTTCTTTGGTCCGGCTTTTTGTCTCCACAACATTTTCTGGCATAAAGAAAAAGCTTGTAATTAAAGGATGCTAATAAAAACAGTCTTGACCAAATTGCAGGCTGGCGAAATAATCTGAAATAATGGACTGGCCAGACAGTCATTGTATGTGGGTGTGGAAGTCAACTCTGGATACGAGCAACTTTGCCTGCATCAGTGATGGCGTAATTAGGCAAGCAGGGCTGTGTTTCTCCTTGTTTACTTCCACCCAACCATTTCCAGGCAATATCTTGGGAAACACTTTGCCAATCCCTATAAAAATTTGCATACATATTGCTTTGGGGTATACGCAAAATTCCACCATTTTTCACAATGCTAAGTTAAAGGTTCTTCAATTTATTAGTGTTTCATATTTTCATAAAGATAATTAGAATAAACCTTCTCAATCGACCTGCTTGCTGAGTTGAACATCTAGTTTTGCTTAATTTGTAGCCTCTGGATACGCCTCATGCTGCGAATCATTTGTGTAAAGTTTTACCTGTTCTCTCTCTACAGGGGGTACGTTCCGTTACAATGCCCCAAGCCCTGCATTAGGGCACTTGTAAGGAAGTATGGATCAAGAATATCAGCCATGCAGAGCCTCTGTTTTACTATTATACATGTTCCAGCTTTCCTCTAACACAGCACAGAGCGCACAGCACACAGAAATGTCAAAGACATTTTATAAGCAAGAAATGATGAGCAAGAATTTAAGTCGGTGCCTAGTTACTGTATCCAGTTATACAATTGTACCATACTGTCATACTGGGATGAAAAATGTTACTTCCTTTCTAACCTTGGGCGCCATTATTTTTAAGTGCTAACTACTTTGTGATTTTATTTCAGCCTAGTTTCAAAATATAGTTTTGCCTTCCTCGTCCCTTGAGAAAACGGCATCTTTTTTTTAGTATAAGAAAGGATGTGAGGCGATTCATTTCAAAAATTATAAAAAAATAAATAAGTTCCCTCAGGAAAACAACAACAACAACTTGACCCTGCCTTAGAATTTGTATTTTATACTATTTTTTTCTATTGTTATATTTGAATGCTGAGACTTAAATGCTTTCGCATGAGTGCACATACAGAGACGAAGGTTGTTTTTTGAAAGGGTTGAAAGTGTAACAACCTTTTTAGTTACTGAGTTCGCTGTAGGTGGGGCAAGATGGCATATTGTTCAGCACGTCCACCTTGAGTTTCCTCCGGGTGCTCTGGTTTCCTTCCACAATTCAAAGACTTGCTCATTAGGCTAATTGGCTCGAGGTGTGAGCGTGAATGGTTGTGTATGTGTTGGTCCTGCAATGGACTGGTGAGCTGTTCAGGGTATGTCACCCAGAATTGGCTGAGATAGGCTCCAGCCTCCCCATTACCCTAATAGGATAAATCAGTTTCTCAAATGAATAAATTAATGAATGTTTGGTATAGTGGTATGGTTTGCATTTGAGAGAAAGAGAGAGAGGGAGAGAGAGAGAGAGGAAGAGGAAGAAAGAGAGAGGGAGAGAGAGAGCGCTTGTGTTTCTTTACTAGTTGTCAGGCGCTTTTCACACAAATTAATGAATGTTTGGTATAGTAGGATGGTTTGCATTTGAGAGAAAGAGAGAGGTGGGAGAGGGAGATAGAGAGGGGTGGAGGGGGGGAGAGAGAAAGAGGGGGGGGAAAGAGAGAGGAGAAAGAGAGAGGG
>JAOUQZ010000012.1:4285777-4293699 GCA_028564935.1 Neosilurus hyrtlii | reverse complement strand
GGGGGGTGTGGGGGGGCGGGGGGGGGGGGGGGGGGGGGGGGGGGGATTTCTATTTCGAAACATATCCAGAACTCACTTTCTTACTGCATGGCTCACACTTTCTGTTCGGACAGCTGGAACATAAAGCTCTCAAAAGAAAAATGAAAAAAGAAAAGAAAAGAAAAGAAAAAAATGGCAGAAAGGTCAGTGTCAGGTAAGATGTGCAGTCTATAATGAGAAAAAAAACCCATGGTGAAACAAAGCAGGTGAAAAAAAAGGAGGTGGACAAGGGCAGCACAGGGTTTGGGCTGATTTGGGCTCTCCTAAATTAAGAAAGGAACAGTCAAGACAGACGAAAGAGAAAGAGAAGGCGGACAGCTTGGGGAGAGAGAGAGAGAGAGAGAGACGGTGGAGTAAAATGAAGATGAGAGGAGACGGGAGGAGACAGGTACGACAGCGAGATAAGGCTGGATAAATAAATGAAGAGTGATATGAGTAATGGAAGAAGGTGAAAGTGAGAGACAAGAGTGAGATTATTAACGGAGAATGAAAGATGGTGGAAAGAAGTGCTAGAGCAAAAAAAAACACAAAGGATGTGATTAATGTCAAACTCTTTCTTTTGGCCAGGACAAAGTTGTTAATGGGCTAAGAGGGGGAGGGGGGTGGGGGTGGTCGCTGTCTGTATGTATGCATGACCTGCTTTCCTGCGACTTCACCATTCGTCCGTAGTGTTTGGCGTAAATGTAAACAGCTTCATTAAGTTTAAGGTACGGCCGGCACCGGGGCGCAGCACTTAGCACGTCTGCTTCACAGCAAGAATATCCTGGGTTCGATTCCCGGGCTTGGTGGGGGTGTTTCTGTGTGGAGTCTGCATGCTCTCCCTGTGCTTGCTTGGGTTTCCTCGGGGTATGCTAGTTTCCTCCCACAGCTCAAAAACATTGTAGGCTAATTAGCTGCTTCAAATCGCCCCTAGTTGTGAGAGCGAGTATGTGTCGTTCCTGCGATGGCCTGGCAAGCTGTCCAGGGTGTACCCGCCTTCGCTCAGAGTCGGCTGAGATGAGCGCCTGCCTCCGTGCGACCCTAATTGGGATGAAGTGGCTTAGGAAAGGAATGAATGAACTTGCTTGAATGTTGTGATCCGTAACAATATATTAAATGTTTGTTTACAACATGTTTGTTTCTTTGCTTGAGCCGCTTCACAAACAATCTGCGATCTATTATTATTTTTTTTTCGTACGAATCCAGTACGCAATGTAGGCGTGGGGTAAAAGAGATCAAAAGTAACAGCCGGTCATTGCTGATCAAGTTTGGCCACCTCATCTAAGCGCTGCCCTCCAAGCGCTTCAGTTGGCAGTAGACAGCTCGTCCAACCATCACAGGGCCATCACGGACATTCACACTCACATACATGCCTAGGGGCAATTTGAAACAGACAGCCTAATGTGCATGGTTTTGGACTGTCGGAGAAAACCGGGGTACCCAGAGGAAACCCAGGAAAAATATACAAACTGTATACAGAAACAGCCTCGCCGTATCCACCACTATGCAACTTTGCCTTGCTACAATTTCGGCAGCCAAAAAAACCCAAACAAACAAACTAAAAAATTATTTACTGTAAGTTCTGTCAATCATCTGTATGTTTTTTTTTCCACGACTAAATGATGCCTAAATGTGTGTCATAGGAAATAATGTTGTATGATGTTCCATGTTAACGCCTTTACTGTAGCATCACAAATCAGAACCCTCCGTCTTTACACGCCTCCCCTTGGCTTACTTCGTCTCTTCTTCTCCATTCGCCGGAGCCTCTTTTCCTCTCTCCTTTTGGCTTCCTCGACCTCCTGGTGCTGCCGGCACTTGTGAAAGTTCTCCACCACCACGCCGACGAACATGTTCAGCACGAAGAAACTGACAATGAGGAGAAACGAGATGAAGTACAGCAGCATCCAGGGGTTGTTGTTGGTCACAGGCTGGGAGAAGGACACGACGGGGAAGACAGACAGCAGAAAAAGGGGACAGGAGGAGACGGGAGAGGGGTGGAGGGGAGAAACAGGAAGAAGGAAACAGAGCAGGTGAAGGAAAATAAAATACAAAGCTGGAGCCTTCAATTATTTAAATAACACAGAGGATCAGATTTAATTTTTTTGTTCAATTAGACTTGCTTTTCATTCTCATCACTCACTCATCTGCCGACCCGTTTAATCCTATTATGGTCGCCGTGAGGCTGGAGCCCATCTCAGCTAACACTGGGCGAAATCAGGGTACACCCTGAACAGCATGCCAGACCATCACAGAGCCGACACACAACCATTCACACTCACATGCACACCTAGGGGTGATTTGGAACAGCCTCTTGGCCTAAAGTGCATGTCCTTTGACTTTGGGATGAAACCAGAGTACCTAAAGGAAGCCCACACAAGCTCAGACTTCACACAGAAATATCCTTGCCGAGTCCAGGACTCGAACCCAAAACCTTCCTGCAGTGAGGCGGATGTCCTAACCACTACTGTGCTCCACCGTGCTGCCTGATAGCTTTTCAGTTTCAATGTCATCATATCATACCATCCTGCTTGTATTTCCATCAATCCATTATCCTGATGTGTGTGTGTGTGTGTGTGTGTGTGTGTGTGTGTGCCTACCTGTTGGTCTATTCCCACTGCATCAAGTCCATGGTACATTATATTGACCCAGCCATCTTTAGAGGCCAAAACAAACAGAGACATCAGAGCCTGGGGAACGATACACAACAGCAAACTGTCTTTATCCCTGAAATCCCAACCTGAACATGATTTTTACACATCTTGAAATTAAATACAAAAAAAATAAAAATAAATACAAAAAATACATCTGGACAAGATTATTATTATTGCCCCCAAAATAAAGGAAATATTGAAACATATATTTACACACACACAAAATAAATAAATCAATTAGCTTAAATAAAATAATAATAATAAAAAATACATAAATAAAATTAAAGAAAAAAAATTGCTAATTTGTACTAGTGGTACTGAGTATAAAAATATTTTAAAATGTTAAAAAAGAAAAATGAAAAAAGATCCAACAAATACATAAATAAATAATAAAATATTATTTTTCTTAATAAATACATATACATTGTTGACTTCAAATAATGGTACCAACTACAAACTACAAAACACACACACACACCAACATACAGAGATACACAGAAACAGACACACACACACACACAAACACACAAAGAGTAAAAAAAAAAACAGAATAAAACAACACAAACGCTGCTAACATTAAAGAGAGAGAGAGAGAGAGAGAGAGAGAGAGAGAGAGAGAGAGAGAAATACCCTACGGCGTATTTACAGGAGCACAAAGAAACTCCCTTTTGATTTTGGAGAAATGCGTGGCACTCCATACAGACAAACAAAATATGATTATTATGGAGGGGAAAAAGTATTAAAATAATAATTTTAGGAAATAAAATACCTGACCCAGGTTGTCAAAGTTATACTTGTGATGAACCCATCTGTACTTAGCCAACAGACAGTCAGACTTATTGGTGATATTCTTGATATCCAGGCCAACACAATAATAAAACTTCCCTTTGAAGAGCTGAAACACACACACACACACACACACACACACACACACACACACACACACACACACACACACACACACACACACTTGTATTCTTCACTGTTTCATTAAGAAGCAATACTGAGCTTAATCATGGAAAAATAAACCAAGGATTTAAAGAGTACAGTATGAACGAGAAGTCGGAGATGAGCCTTCAGCCTTCATTACAGCACCAGAAACCCTATACAGTGGGGAAGAGGAGGGAAGAGAGCCAAACAGACTGAATGATCAGCGGGAATACCGTGATGGGTTTTGACACAGAGCAGAGAGACCGAGTACAGAGATGATTAAATAGCAGATGTGGCTCATGAGAGGAGGTAGTGGGAGGCGGGAGGTTTGGGGGGCTTAGGGTGCGGACAGAATATAACAGAAATAAACTGGTCCCAACCTGCACGCCGAGGATTCCAAAGATGATGAAGAAAGCACAGCAGATGAGAACAATGTTTCCGATTGGTTTGAGAGACGTGATGAGGGTCTCGACCACCAGCTTTAGGCCAGGAGCTCGGCTGATCACCCTGCAGGGGCAATATTACACACAGGAGCTGTTAATTGCAGCATTCAAATCTGGTTTGTCTGGTGTTCAGACATGTTGGCATGCTGTATCAGAATCAAACAAATTTATGCCTATAACTATTCGGGCAATCATATGCGAAAAAAATAAATAAATCATAACCCCTGGTATAACTGCAATTACTGTTTACTCCATGGGAACAGCACAATCTAACTGGGGTGCTATCTTGAGATACTGGACGAGTCACCTCCCAAATTCAGGATAATGCTAAATCAAAATAGACATCCCACCTGTAGAACTTTGTGGACTGCTTCTAGCATTATGAATGTGATACATACACACACACACACACACACACACACATATATAAATATGTGTCCAAAGACATGCACATTAGGCTAACTGGCTGTTTCAAATTGCCCCTAGCTGTAAGTATGAGTGCAAATGGTTGTGCGCGTGCTAGCCCCGTGATGGTCTCGGTGTATTCCGCTTTCCTTTAGTGTCAGCCACGGCCTCCTAATAGCGGAACCTGACCCTAACAGCAGAGCTCCTAATCTTAATAGCGGTGTTCCTAACCCTGACCCTAATAGCGGTGCTCCTAACCCTAATAGCGGTGCTCCTAACCCTAATAGCGGTGCTCCTAACCCTAACCCTAATAGCGGTACTATTAACCATAATAGCGGTGTTCCTAACCCTAATAGCGGTGCTCCTAACCCTAATAGCGGTGCTCCTAACCCTAACCCTAATAGCGGTGCTATTAACCATAATAGCGGTGTTCCTAACCCTAATAGCGGTGTTCCTAACCCTAACCCTAATAGCGGAGCTTCTAATCCTAATAGCGATGCTCTTAACCCTTATAGCGGTGCTCATAATCCTAATAGTGGTGTTCCTAACCCTAACTCTAGTAGTGGTGCTCCTAACCCCAGCCCTAATAGCGGTGCTCCTAACTCTAATAGCCATGCTCCTAACCTTAATAGTGGTGCTCCTAACCTTAATAGTGGTGCTCCTAACCCTAACCCTAAAAGCGGAGCTCTTAACCCTAATAGCGGTGCTCATAATCCTAACAGTGGTGCTCCTAACCCTAACCACAACCCTAATAGTGGTGCTCCTAACCCTAACCCCTAATAGCGATGATCCTAACCCTAATAGCGGTGCTCCTAACCCTAATAGCGGTGCTCCTAACCCTAATAGTGGTGCTCCTAACCCTAACCCCTAATAGCGATGATCCTAACCCTAATAGCGGTGCTCCTAATCCTTATAGTGGAGCTCCTAACCATAATAGTGAAACACACGTACACATCGGAACCCTGTGTAATTCTTTAAAAATTTTAATTCTTGTAAAAAGAAAAGATATAAAAAATTGTTTCTGGGAGAGAGTAACATAGAGAACAAGAGGTATATGATACTGAGGTCACGTGATGTGAAATAAGTAAACAACAACTGAATTTCTTGTGCTATTAAAATGCTCTCTAAAGATACGGTTTCTAAATGGTGTACTTTGCATGTCAAGACTAAGTCTACCTTCTATAAACAAGTTATTAAAATGAATTTATCTTGATATATGTAGGATACGTGGATGGGGTTTGAGAGTTCCCATCAAAAGATTGTGAAGTAAGGGAAATCATATGGGATCCCCCCTTTTAGGCAGAGGGAAAGAGTGAGTGGCTGTTTAAAACTGCTACTTTAAAAGTGCTAACAGAAGTAAACTTGCATTAAATGTTAATAGAAATAGATACAGATTTGCTAATTAATAAATTCCATAGTGTCGCTGATGGAGGATTGCGGTGTGTGTGTTATGCTACTAATGATGTTCTATGCATTTAAACACTTCCTGCCAGTAGCTTTTGTGCAGGTTTCAGAATAAAATGGTAAATATGTTTAAAATGTTGTTAGTGAACTCTACCTGTCCGTGCTTCAGCTGTAAAGCAATAAAAGAAATGGATGAAGGTATAATTTATAATCTATTAACATCTTTATCTTTCTTTAATCAGATCTACTTCACATTTGTGCAATGTAGCATAGGAAAGACTAGCCAAGTGCTCTCGCCAAGTAGCTTGCATATTGTTGGCAGGTATGCACACACACACACACACACACACACACACACACACACACACACACACACACACACACACACACACACGGAGCAGGTGCAAACTGGAGCAGAAGCTTCATATTAAAATGTTTCATGTGAGTGGACAGGGATGAATTTGCTACAGAATGCCAGCAGCTGCCTCAAATATACACCTCAAATAAATAAATAAATAAATAAATAAATGAATGAATGAATGAATGAATGAATGAATGAATGAATGAATGAATGAATGAATAAATGTTTTGGGAACAAACGAGGCTGTTGTTAAAACACTTCAAATGTAAATTAGGAAACTGAATTTTTGTCTACCATGGATTATTTACTCTGCTTGTACAATGATACCTTAGCGATGTAGGCTAATTATGATGGCCATTGAGTTACGCTGTTAGAGCTAGCTGCTAGTAGCTATATCCGCACATGGCGAAATTCTTTTCTTCACATATCTTTTTTTTTTTTTAAATGTACTAAATTTCAGCTCTGATTTTCTTTTCTCTCACTCTCTCATTCGCCAAAATGCTACTAGGGTCGCGGGGAGGCTGGAGCCTATATCAGCCAACAATATGCAAAGGCAGGGTACAACTCGCTAGACCATCACAGGGCAACACGCACACAACCATTCACACTCACAATGCAGGTCAATTTGGAACAGGCAATTAGCCTAATGTGCATGTCTCTGGGCTGTAGGAGGAAACCGGAGTATCCAGAGGAAACCCATGCAAGCACAGGGGGAACATGCAAACAGCACACAGAAACGCCCGAGTGCAGGAATTGAACTCAGGGCCTTATTTATAAGAGGTTTTTTTTTTTTATTATTATAATTATTAGATTATCCTATGGTTAATTACCACATAAATACAGTATGCCCCCCCCCACCTCCCTAAATTAAAATCACCCCCACATTTCAAAGTTTGTATTTAATGTTTGTAAATAGGGGCAGTGGTGGCCTGGTGGTAGGGTGCTGGATTACTGAGCCCAAGGTGGGGTTCAAGCCCCATTATCAGCGGGTTGTCACTGCTGTCCCCCCCAGTACATAGCTGGGTTATCAAATGCTGGCCGTGTCTCTCACTGTCTGTGGTGAGAGGCATGTAAAAGAACCATTGCTGATTTTCATTAAGAGTAGCTGCATAGCCGTCAGCGTGTTTCTGCCGTGCGATGGCCTGGCGAGCTGTCCAGGGTGTACTCTGTCCTCGCCAGCCTTTCCATGCCTTCCAATTCTCAGTAAAATATTACGTAGTTAAATTATCAAGTATTTCTAAAAACATCCATCTTGACCACTTTTCTTAGTATCATACTTATGGAGCGGTCCACATAATAGACATGGTTGTAATGTTCTGGGACTAGAAATATGGCGGCCAGGCTGGGTTGGCCGGCTTCACTTCTGAGTGGGCTGAGTGCTTGATCCAGTAATTTTTAGATCACTGTTTCCAACCTGCTCCAACCCACTCTGTATCCACCAGGCTTGCTATTATTATTATTGTACTGTAAGTCTTTTCATAAAGGTATAATAATAATAATAATAATAATAATAATAATGATGATATTTGTAGTGTAGTACTTATAACATCACAGGAAAGCTTGATATAGTCCAGGTTCACTGCTTTTCCATTTGAAGGCGTATTTTTTGTGTGTCCTCTGTACCTGAGGGGGCGCAGAGTTCTGAGGAGTCGTAGGACACGGAGAACCCCCAGGATCTTGGCTCCCCCTGCCATCGAAACGACAATGTCA
>JAOUQZ010000012.1:4255146-4265630 GCA_028564935.1 Neosilurus hyrtlii | reverse complement strand
CCCCCCCCTCTCTCTCTCTCTCTCTCCCCCCCTTCTCCCTCTCTTTTTTTCTCTCTGCCCCCCCCCCCCCTCTCTCTCTCTACCCCCCCACCCACCCACACACACACAAGTAACCACACCCAAAAGTACTCATGAAAATGCATTATTAAGTTTAGGACATTAAGCTTCTCTGCAGCAGTACAAAAGCTGTACTTGTGTTAATCCAGTGGCGTTTGATTGCTTTAAATATACACAGTTGCTATGAAAAAGCCCTTCTGCACCTCAAATTTTGATTTTACTTGAATTTCTGATATTTTTCTGAACTGCTACCAGATTTTATTACATCCCATCTAATTATTAAATCTGGACTTTTTGGTTAAATAGGTTGCTTATTTATGTATTATGACATATTTTGTGAGGTGGTGGTATAGTGGTTAGGGTGTTGGGCTCGTGATCAAGAGGTTGTTGGTTCGAATCCCTGTTAGATCCCTGGGCAAGGGGTTAACCACAAGTGTGCCTCTGTTCACCCAGTATAAATGGGTACCAGTAAAAAGCAAAAACTAAAGGATAACCTGCGATGGACTGGCATCCCATCGAGGAGGAGTTAAACTCCGAGAGGCCATTACAGGGCCAACACACACACACACAGCCAGTTGGCCTACTGTGCATGTTTTTGGACTGCGGGAGGAAACTGGAATACCTGGAGGAAACCCACACAAGCACAGGGAGAGCATGCAAACTCCACACAGCAACGCCCGAGCCCGGGAATCAAACCCATGACATCTTGCGTGATAAGGAAAAACAATTAATAGATATTTATCATTTTTTAAAAGATGGTTTTAAACATTGTGTTTTATTTCACAGTATAATCATATAACATTATACAAAACGGACTGCATATTACTTGGGTTGTAGCGCTTCTGAAAAAGGTGGTGTAGTGGTTAGCTCGCCAGCCTAATGGCAAAAGGTCTTAGGTTTGAGTCCGGGATTCGGCGAGGCCGTTTCTGTGTGGACTTTGAGTGTTCTTACCGTGCTTGCATGGGTTTCCTCTGGGTAGCCAGGTTTCCTCCCACAGTCCAAAGACATACGCTAGCCTAAGACTAAGGCTAATTGGCTGTTCCAAATTGCTCCTAGGTGTGGACGAGAGTGTGAATGGTTGCATGTGTCTTGGTTTGCCCATGATTGGCTGGTGATCGCTGTCAGTGACAGGGAAGAGAACATATGCCATCCCTCTCTTCCGTGAGGGCTCGACCAAATAGCTCCCACAGACTCCCTGTCACAGATGGCTGTGGCGTCAACCCGGACCCGAACTTGCGATCTCTGTGTTGATAGTCATGCACCTTGTCGATGCGGCACTCAGGAGCCCATTATTATTATTATTATTATTATTATTTTATTATTATTATTATTATTACAGACATTTGATTCAAAAGTGTGTGGTATTTTGCTCCCACCAGTGAGAAAGATCGTTGCTCCAGGCTGCTCTTGCCCAGACTGGTGACACTGCTCTTACGAGATTCCTCTTCCAAATTTATTCTTCCTCCTCCTATGGGGTTCATCTCCAGGTGCCCGTTAGGGGTCAGAGCACAAAGCTTCGGATCTGGATTAAAACAGAACGCAATACTGAGATAGATCAAACGTGCACATGGAGGTACACTTTGAGTAAAGAAAGCCAAGCCATCGAAATGATAAAGTCTATATTTCAATTCTGGAATTTTCTATCAGTGCAAAGGGGGTAAGAATAACCAAAAAAATAACCAAAAAAATTATTGTATTAAAACCTGTGACTTTGATACTTTCAATAGTGTAGAAGACATGAGTTCAGGATGTCTGTCTAACATTTTACACATAATATAAGAATTTAGGCGCTGCCTAAAAGCGGAGCTCCTGAGACAATGTGAAATAGTATTGATGACGCCATCAGTGACGTAATGTCATGTAACCATCATGATATGACCGCCCCCTCCCCAAAGTTTTGATATTGTCTGAAAGGGTTTTGCTATTAAAATAAAATTTCTTTAATAGACACCCAATATCAGCACAGGGTAGCGAGATGCCACTCCGCTGGATAGGATCACTTCCATATGCACCTTCTTCAATGTGATTGGCTTAAAAACCTTTTCATTCAAATATATAATGCATTGCCCAGCAGGAATGGTTTATTTTGCCAGCTAAAAAGATTAAGATACCGACTGCATATGGCACATAGAAGTCAGTTTACACTGTATTTTATTTTTATGGTTTGAAAGAAGTAACAGTTTGGAGGGGAAGACGGAGTAGAAGAAGTTGCCATCACTCACGACGATTATATACCAACGTGAGAACGACACCACAGGGTTCCCATGTGTATGCCAGAGGGACAGAAAGAGAGACACGGTTGGTTCGTCTTGACGTTCCAAAAGCAACTCGATGTTTAGAAGCTTCTTTCTTATCAGCGCAAGCTCCGCTATAACTCAGTCACATGTTAAATCGCCTTTGCAATCGTCCCGTGTTGCAATCATCTTTGACATTTAGAGTGTGAGTTCTTTACTTACAAAATGTTAAAAAAACACTTTCTTCTTCCTAATGAATAAACCAGACGATGAATGTAAGGACACATTCATCACAACAAACGCAAAGACACTCAGTCACTCATCTTAATTACCCTATAAATAGGATAAGTGACATTATAGGAGGTCGAAGGATTTCAAGGATTTTGGATTTTTTTATTTTTAGCTCTCACCGACTATGCGGTTTGGAAGCTATAGAAATGGGTTCTGGCCGTCTGTCCGTCACACTTTAGTTTCTGCATATTAACTTGCCTCGCACTGAAGCTGGGGCTTTTAAACCTTGTATGCTGGCTCACTACTATGAGTGCTAGGATGAGTTTGTGTGTGAGTGACCCTGACACGTTTTTCAAGGTCACGGAGGCATGTATGTTAAGTTTTAGGACATTTACTTGCCGCGCGCTGAAGCTGGGGCTTTTTAACTTGCTATGCTTGTTCTATATTGGCATATTATGAAATGGTCCTTTCAACGGGAGCGTCTGGGACCCTGTGGTCTGGTTTGTTTTTTTTGGGATTGATTTAATTATGGATGGCACTTACATTTTCTTACATTTGTAATGACAATAAGCGACTCTGATTCTGAAGCTGAGTTAATAAACGTTCCACAGAAACATCAGCGTTATTGTAAGTGTTCCTGTGAAAACGGTATGTTAGTGTTGGAGTTTCGGATACTCCGGACACCAGTTTAGATCTGGACATGCAAAAAGTTTTTCTGCACTTAACTGTGTTGCTTTTACGCCACGCCGGATATTAAGTTTGAACACTCAGGTAGTTTAAGGAAACTGGATGCGACCAGTCACCTGTTAGTTTCCTGTTTATATACTGAAATAAATTGAAAAGTTACTTGGGTTTTCCCCCAGCCATTAAAGATTTACACTGACCCTCAGTTGAGGCCAGCCAGCGGGTTGACTTTGAGTAGTTTTCCAACAGTTCTCAAGGAGTGTTGGCTTCAATGTAAATTATTAAACATACTGCGGTACAAAAAAGACTTTGATGAGAAAACAGACATTCAACAGTGAGAAAAAAGAAAAAAAGGAAAGATGCCAAAGGGTCAGGTGATTATAATTACAAGGACTATCCTGATATACTGACAAATAATAAAGCACTATAGAGCTTCCATGAAGAATAAAACTTCTCTATGCTTGATCTAAGTGATGCATGAGGTAACCTTCAGCCCACAGCAAGTCACAATTTACACATTACAGTAACTGGTCTGTGCACTCAAGTCCTTGTGCATATAGCTGACTTGCTGTGAAACAGAATACTCAAATCATTTGGTTCATCTAAGGAGAAAGAGAGGGGAGGGAGAAGAGAAAAGTGGGCTCGGAATGGATTTTAGAGAGAGCCCAAGTCTGGCTCTGTGCTGGGGTAAGTGTGGATGAAGAAGACAAACCACCCTTTCATTCTATATGGTCAGCTGAGGAAAGAAATGATGAGGAGGTACGAACTGAAGTAGGTCAAGTGATGAATATTGAGTCAGGAGTAGAAAATGGATGAGAACTGGTGGTCTTCATTAAAGCTAAAAATAACAGAAACCTTGAGAGGACTCATAATAAGCAATGCAAATGTAGTCATGGTACATTATTAAGATATTCATAGAATGGGAAAAAATACTCTAGAACAAACATCTGGAAGAAAATGCAAACCCTGGCCTTGGTTAAAAACTGTAGAAGGGACTTATAATGGAAGAGCAAGGACTTTCTGGAGATGGGGCTCATACCTGGTACTGGAGAAGAAGGGACTTAAAGTGAAACGAAAGACAAACCTCCCAAACTCTCCTGTTATACATGAACATGTGTGTGTTTTCATTATCAGGTGGTTTTTACTTACATTTCCTAAGCGCTAACATTCTAAAATCTGTTTGATAGTTTGCTTTAGCCAGTTTAAAAATGATATTGCAAGAATCGGACGTGGATCCATCAGTTCATCTAAGGCGAGTTAATGGTAATAATAACAGTATAGCGATATTAAACTAACACATCAGATATAAACTTGTGAACTTCTGAATAAAATAAAACTAGGCACAAATACATATCCATTCACATACTTCGAACAAGCTTGTGATTTACATAATTAAAAAAAAAACAGCACCATGTATTCATATGCAACTTAGTTCTGTATTATGGGGGGTAACACAAGGTGATCATGTGACTTTTTGCTACTTTTTGCATTACAGTGTCTATGACTATGAATGCAAGGTTTTATTAAATTTGGGTTTTATTTCCTTTTAAAAAAGCAAGAACTCATCTCAGAGAAAGAGCTCAATGGGGAAATAGGACAAGTATAAAAAAAAAGATGGAAAGGGCTCAAATTTAAAAGGGACTTATTTTTTAAAAGAGTATTATATCTAAGAAGCTAAAGCCAGTAGTCCAGCTGCAGTCCTATTTCAGCCGACTGTGGGTGAACGCAGTGTACACCCCAAACAACTCACCAGTCCATTGCTGGGCCAACACAGACACAAACGTTCGCTTACACCTAGAGGCAATTTGGAACAGCCAAATGAACTGGCTGCATCGGTGTTCATTAATTTGCACATTGTTACTAGATGACATGCAGAGCCAGACACGCAAATCAGAACTTTTTCACTGTTAATATTATTGTGGCCTCATGCTATCTTGCCCTGCGTGCATTAGTAAATGGTGCCCAATGCTCTGGTTACAGGAGAAACTGACTTAGAGAGATGAATTGATTTATGGTCAAGAACTCACTCAGTCACTTATTTGCCACTTACACACCCTGGACAGCTCGCCAGACCAACACAGAGCAAATACACAAACAACTATTCACACTCACACCTAGGGGCAATTTGGAACAGCCAATTAGCCTACTCTCTTTGGAGGAAACCCTTGCAAGCACAAGGAGTCCACACAGAAACGCCCAGGACCTTCTTGCTGTGAGACGGACCTGCTAACCACTATGCCACCATGGTCAAGAACTAAAATCGTTAAACCGAGATTGGAAAATAAAAGACTTTGGGCTCCCGAGTGGCACATCGACAAGGTGCGGGACCATCAACCCGAAGGTCGCAAGTTCGAATCCAGATTGACCATCCGTGACCGGGAGTCCATGGGAGCTAATTGGCGGAGCTCTCACGGGAGGGAGGGATGGCATACGCTCACTTCCCTGTCACTCACAGCAATCACCAGCCAATCATGGGTGTCTGTGAGCTCATTCGTATGAGGGGGCGGATAGCGCTTTCCCTCTGAGTGTGTTAGGCCGCCCCTAAACACGCATGCGCAACAGTTCGAAAAGAGACGGGCGGTAGCATCACATGTCACAGAGGGGGCGTGTGCCTGCTCGCGCCCCTCCCTGGTCGGTGGTGGTCGTGTGATAGGGAAGGCCAGAAGTTGATAGGTGGGAATTGGAAACGACTAAATTAGGGAGAAAAATGGGGGAAAAGCCAAATAAATGAATGAATGAATGAATGAATGAATGAATGAAAGAATGACTTTTAGCTATAGACCTCATATTGGAAATGTTATCCAATGAAGTGACGGAAGATAGAATCAAAGGGAACTCATACTGGAGAAAGGTGTCTATGTTGTAGTTTGGGTAGGATGCATTGTACACTTCACGCCCCATTTAATGTTTGCACCTACCGGAAAGCTGGAGTGAGTCTTTGTGTCGCTCACTTCCATCAAAATTGGAGGATGACCCATCATCATCTGAATATGAGCGATTAGCATCTCCCTAACAAATGAAGGACAAGAAAACTATTAAGGAAGTGCAGGCAAATAGGGCAAATTTCAAGAAGTAGCATGACCATCGACTGCAGTAGAACTTTTGTAGAGCTAAATTGTGACAAATGTTTTTTTATTGGTTAACTTTTTAGTTATTTATTAATATTACAATGTTATTGACATTTCTTGAGAAACAGCTAGCCGGGTTGCCTTGCCTCAGCCTGAAATCCCTCCACCAGAATGGCAACAAGTAGGTTAAAAAGCACATAATTTCCAAATGTCATAAGCGCCACGAAATAGAGAGCTGCCAGAGGAGAGGTGGAGGCCATGCCATTATACAACACCACGTTCCAATCCTCTTGGGTCAGGATCTACAGTGGATACAGATATACAAGATATTCATATTATCTTGATGCTGAGTCACTGATGATATAATTCTAGATACTTTCACGCTTGTAGTGAGCGTGCAATACCTGAAACACGGTCACTATGGCCCAAAGTAGAGAGTCAAAGTTTTTCCTGTCAGGGACCGTGTCTCCGGCATCCGTCTTCAGACTGAACTTGCATCCGAATATGTGCATTCCCAAGATACTGTAATGAGAAGGGAATAAGGACATCATATTGTTAAAACCCAATACATAAACAAGTGACCTCCTGTATCTCAGCCGACACTGGGTGAAGGCGGGGTACACCCTGTCCATCGCAGGGCCAACACACACAACCATTCACACTCAGGGAAATTTGAAACCACCAATTCTCCTAATGTGCATGTCTTTGGACTCTAGGATGAAACCAGAGTACCCGGAGGAAACCCACACAAGCACAGAGAGAACATGCAAACTCCACACGGAAGCGCCCTTGCCCGGGACTCAAACCCAGGACCTTCTTGCCTGCCGTGAGGCAGACGGGCTAACCACTACGCCACTGTGCCGCCACCATTGCTCTCGACGAACCAAGTCTAACATGGGTTAATAGATAGTTATTGCCTCCACCAAGGTGGTTATGGTTATTTACACTTGGTTTGTGTGTTCGTTTGTTGATAGGGTAGTAAATTTTGATCGAAAAAGTCTCCATTAGATTTTGGAGATGATACGAATCAGATCTAATAACGCCCTAATAACTATATTCCCTAAACTGCATAATTCAATTTCTGAACATGCGTTGTGTGTGTGTGTGTGTGTGTGTGTGTGTGTGTGTGTATGTGTACAATGATAATAGGTGATTATTTTTTTCTCTAGGTTTCTGGGTCAACATGACTGAACTAAGGGAGACAGAAGTAGATCAGGAGCAGCCTTTCAGCTCCCTGTAGCAGCAGGTGAGTGTGAGTGTGAGTGTGTGTGTGTGTGTGTGTGTGTGTGTGTGTGTGTGTGTGTGTGTGTGTGCACATGTGCCCAGTGAACTGAGACAAATAGAGAAAAACCTGGACTCCATTTGTCTTCATAGCTCACCCAGTCTCTTTCCTTCTTTTTGTGTATATTCTTCCTCATTTCAAATCTTCCTGCCTCTTTACTCACATGACGGCAGTCCTGCCTCCTCATGAGCTGATTTCCCATCAGTCCTTCACCCATTTAGTTTCAGTCTGGGGTTTTTTCTGTCTGTGTCTCTCTCAAGCTAAATAAGGCTTGAATTCCTGTTCTCACTCTAAAATCTCACTCCCAATCCTCATGCTTGTTGCCACCCCTGCTACCCCCTCCACCACCACTACACACCTGAAGATAAAGATGAAGAGCATGAGCAGCATGCAGAATGTGGCCACGTTATCCATGGTTTTCATTAGGACGACTAGCTGGCGGCGAAGAGCGGGCATGAAGCGCACCAGCTTTAAGACGCGCAGCAGCCTGAAGGTCCTCAACACGCTCAGACCGCCGTCGGACTGTCCAACAATCTCACACACGCTGCAGAAAGAGACAAAAAGAGAGCAAAAGAGACAAAGAGGGAGGAAGGGAGGAAGCAAGAGATGAATATGTTTGTTCTTGTTTTTAAAGAAAGAAAAATACGAGAGCGAAGGAGAACAAAAGGAGAGAAAGAAAGTGACAGAGATAGAAAGACACAGATGGACAGTGGGTGTTTGAATGTGTATTTGACTGTATAAAAAGCCAAAAGATAAAAAAAAGGATACAACCACAAAAAAAGATATAAAAATAGATAAAATGTGAATATGTATTTCACAGAGATAGAATGAGGTATAAAAAGATGCATACTTAGTTAAGTTATCTAAAAGATGAAGGTATGATATAGATAGCATATTCCTGACATGATCTGGAAGTGCGGCAGGTGAGCTCCGAGCACATGTGCAATCAGGCGCATAAGAGCTGTTTCTCTTTAACTCTCTAAGAGTAATAGCGTATACTATATATAAACATGAAGAAAAGCAAACTAAAAAAATTCATTAATTCATTCATTCATTCATTCATTCATTCATCTTCTTCTGCTTCTTCCGGGGTCGGGTCGCGGGGGCAACAGCCTAACAGTTAGGTCCAGACATCCCTCTCCCAAGCCACTTCCTCCAGCTCTTCTGGGAGGACGCCAAGGAGTTCCCAGACCAGCTGAGAGATGTAGTCCCTCCAGCGTGTTCTGGGTCAATTCCTTTTTGGATATGCCCAAAACACCACACCAGGGAGGCGTTCGGGAGGCATTCTAATCGGATGCCTGAGCCACCTCAACTGGCTTCTCTCACCGTGCTGAACTTCTCACCCTATCTCTAAGGGAGAGACCTGCCACCCTGCGAAGAAAACTCATTTCAGCCGCTTGTATTTGCGATCTCGTTCTTTTGCTTTTTTTAATTTTATTTTTACATATTCTAGCCATGACAAAGGCAGGTGATGTAAGCTCTGTGCATTTGAAACAGAAGAAACTGCTGTGTAGCTAATGGCGTCTGGTTAGCCTGCACTCATTTATCCATTCTTTTTCTAAGCCGCTTAATCCTGATTAGGGTCCCGTGAGGCTGGTGCCCATCTCAGCCAACTCTGACGAGGGTGGGGCACCATTGCTGGGCCAACACACATACAACCCTTCACACTCACTCTCACATCTAGGGGGGATTTGGAACAACCAATTAGCAGACTGTATTTGGACTGCAGGAGGAAACCGGAGTACCCAGAGGAAACCCACACAAGAATGGGAAAAATTGCCCTCGCCAAGCCCGGGACTCAAACCCAAGACCTTCTTGTTGTGAGGTAGATGTGGTAACCACTATATCATTCCAATTTTTTTATTTCACTCAAATATTTGTAATATTATTCTCTACAAGCTCTGGGATGAAGCTGCCACTGGCCAAACCGAATTCAGACGGAACAAATAGCCTTAACTCAGTTCCTTTGTGCTGTGATAAAATGCTGAAACCGCAACCAAAGCTTCCAAGACAGCAATCAAACATGGACTGTTTGAGAATTCTGACATGAAACTGAGATGAGCTTGAATAGTCGTATCTTATAATTATCACCTGGACTGGAATAGAGAGGAAAAGACTGCATTCTACTTTCTTCTATCCAATTATAAAAATCACTGAGTCATAATGAGACAGGATTTAGGTTATTCTTCTGCAGGTGCTGTGCTTAAACACAACAATCATATGGCTATGTTTTGCATGCACTTCTTTTCTACAGTGGGTTTTTCTCCAGGAAAAAAAAAAAAGAAAAAAAAAAAAGACAAAACCAAGCGAGTGTTGTGTTGCGGATGTTTGTGACAGCTCAGTTCCACAGAGTGCGGCTCTCACCTGATGATAACGATGATGCCGTCAAAAATGTTGTACGGGTTGTGCAGGTAGTTGAAACAACCGAAGGCAGTCAGCTTCAGGATCATCTCCAGGGCAAACATGCTGGTGAAGACGATGTTGCAGATCTCCAGGACGTTAGTCAGCTCTTCCGGCTGTCAAAAAATAAATAAATAAACATTTTAAAAATATGGATGTGCATGGAGGAATAACAATACAGGGAGTTTTATTTTATTCCAAATTCTTTATCATTTTAAAAATTCCATTTATTCATTTAAATCATACTAGGGTTGTGGGGAGACTGGAGCCTATCTTAGCAATCTCCGGGCGAAAAGAGGGTTCACTTTAAACATCAGGGCAACACATTCACAACCGCTTACACTCACACTCACACCAAGGGCAATTTGGAACTGCCAATTAGCCTAATGTGCACGTCTTTGGAATGTGGGAGAAAACCAGAGTACCCAGAGGAAACCCACGCCTGTCAATCTCCCGCTCCATCCTTCCCTCACTCGTGAACAAGACCCCGAGATACTTAAACTCCTCCACTTGTGGCAAGACCTCATT
>JAOUQZ010000012.1:4241073-4254739 GCA_028564935.1 Neosilurus hyrtlii | reverse complement strand
CGGAGTCCAACCCCCACCGGAAACGAATTCGACATGTTGTTACCAATGCGGACCAAGCTCTGGCTCCGGCAATACAGCAACCGAACGGCCCGTAGCAACGGTCATAAGAAGTCATAAAAATCTGAGAAAGTATATTAATTGGACATTATCAGTTATTTGGAACTGTTTTGAAATAAACACAGGTAACTTGATGTAAAAAAACAATCTGATTTATTTTTACCTCCCGCCCCTTGGCAGCTATAGGAATGGTCTCCGTCCATCCGTATGTCTGTCCGTCACACATTAGCTTCAGGACATTTACTTGCCGCGCGCTGAAGCTGGGGGCTTTCAAACTTAGTATGCTTGCTTGCTACTATGAGTGCTAGGAGAGGTTTGTGTGCAACTGACCTTGACCTACTTTTTAAGGTCACAGATGCAAAACTGTATATTAGGTTTCCGGATATTTACATGCCGCATGCTGAAGCCGGGGCTTTCAAACTTGCTGTGCTTGTTCTATATTGGCATATTATGAAATGGTACTTTCAGCGGGAGCATCTGGACCCCTGTGGTCTATTGTTTTTGATTTTTAACTGTTTTTGTTTCTTTATGGGGACTTTAAGATATCACAGTTTAGGACGGCTCTGTGTTCCGACAGCTCCTTGGTCAGACAGCTCTACTCATATAAGATGGGCATCTTGCTTGAATCAGTTAAGCACCCAACTGAGATCAGTTGGGTTAGGGTTAGGGCTGTTGGACCAATGGGCTGTAACTGGCAGACCAATGGAGTGTCAAGATATAGGGCTGTAACCTCAAAGTGCAATATTGGTTGGAAAAAAAAAAAAATTAATCTGCAGTGGAATCCGACAGGTTTTTCTCACCGCACATACAGTACAGTTTATGACTGATGGGCTGAAAATGAAAAAGGCAAAGAAAGAAAGAAAGAAAGAAAGGAACCTCTTTGAAACAAATTACCTACTGTATGAAACCCAGTTAAATTCCTCCACTTTCATTTTTCTTATTATCACGCAGAACTCTCCCCACACACCCGAAGCACTTGGAACTTATTCAGAATGTGCACAATGAGCAGAACTTACTGCTTCAATTTACTCTTAGAGAAAAAGTCAGAGGGAAAATGAGAAAACTACTGCAAGAGCACAAGAAATTTCACGACAAAACAACACAACGGCTCGTCTTCAAGTTCTGCTCAGAACTTTGTGGCTTTACAACCATTTATGAGGAAGATTTTATTACAGAAGATACGACATTCCTTTCCTTTCACTCAGCTGGTGCCAACGTCTGCCGAATCTGGGCAAGGGCGAAGGTACACCCTGAACAGCTCGCCTGACCATTGCAGGGCAACACACATACAACAATTCACACTCGCACTCACACGCATGTCTTTGGACTATAAGAGGAAACCGGAGTTCCCGGTGGAAGCCGATTAAAACGTAGGGAGAACATGCAAACTACGCACAGAAACACCCGAGCACAGGAATCGAACACAGCATGTGAGGTAGACGTGCTAACCACTATGCCACCGTGCCGCTCTATGAAATATAATAATAAATATAAATACAGGTTATAAATGGACTGCATCTCAGACAAAAGACTGATAAAACCAAGTGTCGTGGTATCCGTGCTTTCAGCTTTCTTTGTCTCCCTGCGTCTTTGTCCTGTTATCAGACGATTCGCTCTCGCCGCAATCAATCCCCTTTGTCTATGAGACGGAGCAAATGTATAAAAGGATCACAAACATGCTCGCTTATTAACCTAAAGACCCACAGGGTTTGGTGACAGGACTGGAAACGAGCTTCAGGTAGAATCAGGACCAGTGGAGAGAATGCAGAACATTTATTTTCTAAACCGCTTCATCCTAATCCTAATAATTTTGTGAGGGCGAGTTACACACCCTGGACAGCTCGCAAGGCCGTTGCAGGGCCAACACACATACAACCATTTACTTCTCACACTCACACCTAGGAGCAAATTGGAACTGCCACTCAGCCTACTGTGCATGTTTTTTGACGGTGGAAGGAAACCAAAGTACTCAGAGGAAACCCACACAAGCACAGCTAGAACATGCAAATCTCACACAGTAACAACCAAAATTGGACCCAGGACCTTCTTGGTGTGAGGCAACCGTGCAAACCACGTGCTAACACTACCTCATTGGGTTCACAGCTTTTTAAATAATTTATTTATTTATACCAGCACACAACGAAATTCTTCATTCTGATTGGGCAAATGGATTCTGATTTTTCTGAAATGGATTCTGATTGGTCTTACTTGGAAGGAGTCTCTAGTGTCAGTTCGTTGTAGCAGACAGAAAGCTGTTTGCTGGCATGCTGAAGAAGTTAAACCCAAACTTAATAAAAGCTTACGTGCTTAGTTTATGTCTGTTTCTATTAAAACGCGCTGTTTCATGAACGGCGGCATGGTGGTGTAGTGGTTAACACATCCTACTCACAGCAAGAAGGTTTTGGGTTTGGGTCCTGGGCTCAGTGAGTATGTGTTGTTTGTATGGCCTCTCTATGCTTGTGTGGGTTTCCTCTGGTTGCTCCGGTTTCCTCCAGCAGTCCAAAGACATGCACATTAGGTTAACTGGTTGTATCAAATTCCCACTAGGTGTGTGAGTGTGAATGGTGCCTGTGTGTTGCCCTGCAATGGTCTGTTGAGCTGATCAGGATGTACCCTTCCTTTGCTCGGTGTAGGCTGAGATAGGCTTCAGCCTCTCCGTGACCCTTGAAGGATTAATTGGTTCAGCAAATGCAAATTCAGTTCTCATTAGGTCTGTGACTGTGCACGTGCGGGAGGGGCGCACTGATGATGCGTGCACGTGACGGAGTGAATGAATATGTGGTTACGCCCATTGCAATACAGAATGAATTTGCATATGAGTACATGGTGCGGTGTGTTTTTCCTTTTATATGTATAACCTGCAGAAAAATAAAATAAATCCTGTCTCATCATGATTCAATGATTTTCATATTCAGATAAAAGAAAGCTGAATGCGGTCTTTTCCTCTCTATTGCAGATGATAATTATAAGATAAGACTATTTAAGCTTATCTTTTATATGTAAGAACGGACTTAGAGTGTGTATGATTTGCATTTGCTTCTAGTTTTATTTCATTCAGATGTTCACTAGTTTATATCTGATTTGTTAGTTTAATATCTGTATACTGTTATTTTTACCATTAACTTTCCTTATATGAACTGATGAATACACATCCTTCTCCAGTTCATTGTACACTCACTAGAGAGATATGACAGTATTTTTCGAACTAGTCAATGCAAACTATCAAGCTGATTTTTGCAGATTGCAACTTCACTATAAATAAAAACCACCTCATAATGAAAATATACATATGTTCGGGCAACCGAGTGGCACATCGACAAGGTGTGTGACTATCAACCTGGGGAACGCAAGTTTGAATCCAGGTTGATGCTGCAGTCCTCCATGACCGTGAGTGCATGGCTGAGCTCTCGCCGGAGGGAGGGATGCCATATGCACCCCCGTCACTCACAGCAATCGTTAGCCAATCCATGGGCTTCTGTGAGCTCATCTGTACAAAAGGGACGAGTGTGTTAGGCCACCCCAAAAAACGCAGTTCCTAAAGAGGCAGGTGGCAGCATGGCATGTCACGGAGGGGGTGTGTAGATGCCTACGCCCCTCCCTGGTTGGTGGTGGCCATATAGCCTTGATAGGGAGGCAACACTTGACGGTTGGGAATTGGATATGAATAAAATTAGAGGAGGGGGCAGTGGTGGCCTGGTGGTAGGGTGCCGGATTACTGATCCCAAGGTCAGGGGTTTGAGCACCACTATCAACGGGATTTCACCGCTGTCCCCCCAGTGCAGCTAACTGGACAGCTAAATGCCAGCCATGTCTTTCATTGTCTGTGGTTAGAGCAATGTAAAAGAACCATTGCTGAATTTCATCAAGAGACGGCTGCATTGCAGTCAGTGTGTTTCTGCCCTATGATGGCCTAGCGAGCTGTCCAGGGTGTACTCTGTCCTCGCCCAGAATTGGCTGAGATGGGCACCAGCCTAATTAGGATTAAGCAGTTCAGAAAATGAATGAATAAAATTAGAGGGGAAAACACAGGGGGGAATAAAAAGTACAAATACGTGTGTTCATGTGTAACAGGAGAGTTTGGAAGGCTTACCTTTCATTTCACTTCAAGCCACCACAGCATTTCATTTTTAAAGCATAAGGCCATCATTACCATCAGCTACTGCAGTTACTATGTAGCAATCTACCCTTAGTCCGTGAGTGAGTAACCTCAGTGAGTGAGTAACGGTGCTACTGAGGTGATCGAGAACCATCTCTCACAGTGTTCGCATTTGAATCATTACGGTTTTATACTTGTGAGCAGATTTTTAAGGGAATGGAAACGTGAACAAATATTGTTGGGTTAACAAGAGAGCAGACGAAGAGAGATGTAAGTGTGTGTGTGTGTGTGTGTGTTTGTTAGGTTTTCTGAAAGTGTTTTATTGTGTGGTCTCAGGAGAGACAACAGGGGTAGTTTGTTTGCTCTTCCATCATTACTCACAAATCCACCAGAAGATTGTTACAATCAAGGGAGTCGAGAGTGCCAGTGTGTGCGTGAGTGTGTGTGTGTGTGTGTGTGTGTGTGTGTGTGTGTGTGAGTATGAGGTTACCTGTTCGTGATGTTCGATTCCCATGCTGATGGTATTGATGAGAATGGCAATCATGATGCCCCTGTTGAAGTACTTGCTCTCTACGATTCCCCACAGTTTAATCCTCATCTCCATCCACAGCTCTTTACATTTCCCCTTACACACCTTCTCTTCCTTCTGCTCTCCTGATTGGCCACCCTGTCCATCTGTGTCCTCCACTGTACCCTCCTCTGTCTCTTGACTGGCCGCCATCCCTGCAGGTCCTGCACCATCTCTGAGACATAGGGCCACACAGTGGGGACAGTCTTCTGAGATGGGTGGTGGAGTTATATTATCAGCACCTTCAGGAGCAGCATGGTCAGGTTTCATGTGATGGGGACAGTGTGACCCTTAAGAAAAAATTAAAAAGAGCAATGCATGACTAGCCAAGTACATGTCATCATTCGTGTTCACACATCCATGCATTCATCTCTCCATTATTTCATCCATGAAGCTATTAAACTTTTAATTCATTCACTCATTGCACCCCATTCATGCACCCATCATTTCTATCATTATTCACCTCTTGATATGTTTATCTGTCCATCCATTACAATCCATCCATTCATTTATTCATCCATCTATCCATCCATGCATCAATCTATCCATCCACCTATCCATCCATCCCTCCCTCCCTCCATCCATCCATCCATCCACCAACCCACCACTCCATCCATCCATTCATTTATTCATCCATCTATCCATCCATGCATCAATCTATTTATCCATACATCTATCCCTCCCTCCATCCATCCATCAACCAACCCACCAATCCATCCATCCACGCACCAACCAACCCACCAATCCATCCATCCATTCATTCATCAATTCATCCATCCACTCATGCATGCATCCACCAACCAACCCACCAATCCATACATCCATTCATCAATCTATCTATCTATCCATCCATGCATCCATCCCTCCCTCCATCCATACATCTATCCAACCCACTAATCCAATGATTCATTTATCCCTTCATCTATTCATCCACTAACCAACCCAACAATCCATCCATCCATTTATTCATCAATCCATCCATCCATCCATGCATGCATCCACCAACCAACCCACCAATCCATACATCCATTCATCAATCAATCTATCTATCCATCCATCCATTTCTTCCTCCATCCATTCATTCACCCACCCATCTATCCATCCATGCATTCAACAACCAACCCAACAATCCATCAATTCATCCATTTATTATTCAATTGATCAATCTATCCATCCATCCCTCCATCCATCCATCCATTCATCCATCCAACCCACTAATCCATCGATTCATTTATCCCTCCATCTATCCATCCACTAACCAACCCACCAACTTAACAATCCATCCATCCATTCATTCATCAATCCATCCATCCATCCATCCATCCTTCCTTCAATCCATCCATGAAGGTATTATTCTTTTAATTCATTTCCACATTGCACATCAGCCATGCAATTTGTATTAGTATACATCTCCTAATATAGCCCCCTGTCCATCCATCACTACCCTTTTTCCATCTATCCATCCATTCATCCATTTATCCATTATTCCATCCATCCATCTATTAATTCATCCACCAACCAACCCACCAATCCATCCATTCATTTATTCATCAATAAAGCCATACATCCATCCATCCATCCATCTATTTATCCATCCTTCCATCCATCTATCCTTCCATCCATCCATCCATCCACCAACCAACCCACCAATCTATCCATTCATTAATTTATCAATAAAGCCATCCATCCATCCATGAAGATATAAGGCTTTTAATTCATTTCCACATTGCACCCCAGGCATGCATCCATCATTTGTATTAGTATACATCTCTTAATATAGCCATCCATCCATCCATCCATCCATCCATTCATCCATCCATCCATCCACTCATACAGCCAGATGGCCGGCCAGCTATCTCATCCCATTCATTTCATCTACCATCTTCATGTATTCATGTACTGATTACTTCTTTGCTCCACATATCCCTCTTACCCTGATTTTGCCTCTGATTCCGTTCTCCCCCATTGACATTGGTTTGTGACTGGGTAGGCGTGGTCTGTTGTCGTCGGAGTCTTAGAGCCCTAAAAAAGGCAGCAGTGCGGCGACGGGCTTTACGCAGTACGTGACAGGTGAGTTGGAACAGCTCCTCATAACAGTCCCCTGGTTCTGCCAGTGACG
The DNA here is from genome assembly GCA_028564935.1 of Neosilurus hyrtlii. NCBI lineage: Eukaryota > Metazoa > Chordata > Actinopteri > Siluriformes > Plotosidae > Neosilurus > Neosilurus hyrtlii. Next base: position 4,247,899 of record JAOUQZ010000012.1, on the reverse strand, counting down.
CCAGTGTGCTAGAGGACAGACAGCGGGCACGCTGCTCCTGCATCAGCTGGTGTTCACGTTGTTTCGTCTCCGAGAACTGAGTGGCTATGACCACTAGGCACAGGTTAATCATGAAGAAAGAGCCCACCTGATGAACAAAGGGAAGGGAACAAGAGTTGATGGGGATTAGTTATGAGATTTATTCCACTCCTATTTAATATGCTTAGTAAGAAAAGAGATTAGGAGGACCGACAGACAGTCACCAAGAGAGCAAGAGAAAAAGTAAAAGAGATCAAGAAGACAGAAAACAAAGGGAAAGAAGATATGAATGCTGGATAATATAAGAGAAAGGAAGAAAAAGTGACAGTCAAAGAAAGAGAATAAAATAAAAAAGGATAAGTTTGCGAGACAGGGAAAAGGAGGACAGTCGTCTCAACAGCATCGCTAAAGATGAGCCAGAGAGGAGAGGACACCTGTTCAAGTGTCTTCCATCATAAATAAAGAAGATTAATGAACCCCACTGAGAGTTCTGGGAAGAAATATTGAGTGTCGGAGACACGAGGAGAGTGAAAAACAAAACAAAAATCATTAAAACAAAAACTTTTTTTTATTTGTATTATTATTATTATTATTATCATGGAAATCAGACTCAGAACAGAATACAGGTTCATTACAAGTCATCATTTTAATATCACACTTTTATGGCATTGTCAGTTTAGTGTCGGTTTAGGAAATGTTTGGTTTTGGATTCTACCTGTTTACTTTTTTTTTTTTTGCTTTTCTGGAGGGAAGAAAACACAAAGGCACAATTTAAAAAATAAATAAAAATGCAAAATCTTACCAATGATCACATGGTAAGTGAGATCTTGGTATTATTATTTTTATATTACAAATTATTCTTACTACTGTTACTACTACTACAACTACAACTACTATAATAATAATAATAATAATAATAATAATAATAATAATAATAGTAATAATAATAATTATTATTATTATCATTATTATTATTACTATTATTGTTTATTCATTTATTTTCTAAGCTGCTTAATCCCAATTAGGGTCTCAGGGAGGCTGGCACCCATCTCAGCCCACTCTGGGTGAGGGCGGGGTACACCCTGGACAGCTTACCAGACCATTGCAGGGTCAACACACATACAACCATTTACACTCACTCTCACACATAGGGGTGATTTGGAACAGACAATTAGTGTGGAATTATTTGAAACTACCAGTTACCTACTGTGGATGTTTTTGAACTGTGGGATGAAACTGGAGTACCCAGAGGAAACCCAGGCAATCACAGGGAGAACATGCACACAGAAATGCCCTGAGCCTGGGAATCGAACCAGGGACCTTCTTGCTGTGAGGCGGACATACTAACCACTGTGCCATCATGCCTTATTATTATTGTTGTTGTTGTTTTTGTTGTAGTATTGTTATTTTTTATTATTATTATTATCATTATTATTACTGTTATAATAACAACAACAATATATATTATTATCATTATTCATCTCATCTTATTCACTCATTTGGCGAATCGTTTAATCCTGTGTGGGTCACAGAGAGACTAGGCCACGGCTGAGACTGGGAAAAGGTGGGTTCACTCTGAACAGCTAACTAGACGACTGTAGAGCAACACACACAACCATTCACACTCACACCGAGGAGCAATTTTGGAACAGCCATTTAACCTAATGCCTAATGTTCATGTCTTTGGACTGTGGGAGGAAACCAGAGAACCTGGAAGAAACCCATGCAAGCACAGGGAGAACATGCAAACTCCGCACAAACACGCCTGGGTCTGGGACTTGATCCCAGGACTTTTTTACTGTAAGGCGGATGCAGTAACCACTACACCACCGTGCCTTATTATTATTATTATTATTATTATTATTATTATTATTCTTCTTCTTATTATTATTATTATTACTATTATTACTATTATTACTATTATTATTATTATTATTATTATTATTATTATTCATTGTTTATGGTTTTCTTGTTGATTCTATGACCTTGGCCATGCTCTGTGATATTGTTTTTAAACTATACTATAAACTAATCTATATTTTACTTATATTTGTTCTGATTGCCCGTCTGACCTCATAGAGTTCCTGCAGGTTTCTTTAAGAAAACTTTATGCAAATAAATGCTTGTTATCAGTCAGTTTCTTTTATTCTTTTTATTATTTTGATCTGTGCCTTTGAAACACCCAGATAAAATACATATACTAATCTTGACTAGTTTAAGTAACTATTATTTTTTTAGAATGACGTTGTGCTGACCTGAAATAGAAAAATATGATGTATAACTTATCATGGGAAAAACCAACAAGTTTATCGAAAGGATAAGAATTTATTCCCCTTATTCTCCCCAACTACATCCACTGAGATTACCCCAGTTCTTTTTAATTAATGTGAATCTCTCATGAGAAGAGGCTGTGTGTTTTCGTTAACAAGACATTTCTAAAGCTTGTTTTATACCAGAGGCTGTCACAGCATGACAGACAAAGTGAAATATTTCCACAGTGCTTTTGTTTTTAAAGTAAGTAAAAATGTCACGGGTGTGTTCTTTGTACATGCCTTCCCAGTAGAAAGCTGCTCGTGGCGACAAAAAAATAAAAAAATAAAATAAAAAAGCTTGTAGCATGAAATTGAGCTTTGTGAGTGCACCGCGGGTTTGAAAAGCTACATTAATGTCAACATATTCGTACAACAAAGCAAAACATTAAAGGCAAACACAATGTCAAGCTCATGCACCTTCATGTGTCGCTCTGCTTTGCCCAAATGCTAAGAATTTTTCATTTCTTTTTTTGCAGAACTGCTTAATCCCACCAATAATGCTTGGCTGACTCTGGGCGAAGGCAAGGTACACCCTAAAAAGCTTTCCAAAGCATCCCATTCCCAACACAAACACAACCATTGGTGTTTAAACCCCTTACACAGTCTCCTTCTACCATCTTACCATTTGAGCAGCATGACTGATTGCTTGCATATTACCCCATGACATTTATAGAAGACCTGCTCATCCACCAAAATTCCAGATTCTTACATGACCCGAGCCAAACTTCTTGAAGACTTTAACCTTTCTTTAGTTAGGTAATTTGACATGTCATCCAAATAATTCCCTCTAAAAAAGAAATGATGAAATATTATAGACCTGGTGTTTAGGCATTCTACAGTCCACCAGAACATGAACTGGGTCAACCTGGCACAAACTGGAGGGACTATGTCTCTCGGCTGTTCTGTGAACACCCCAGGAAAAGCTTTTCCCCCTGGAAAAGCTGGAGGAAGTGGCTGGGGAGAAGAACATCTGGACCTCACCGCTTAGTCTGCTGCCCCTTGACCCGACCCAGGATCAAGCACAAGATGACTGACTGACTGACAGTACTCCAGGCCTAGGCATCAAATTACTCCCCTGGTTCTCAGATAATTGCTTCGTTTCTTTCCTCTTTGCCCATCCTATCAACAACCCCTAATATGCCTCCCTAACTTACCCTTCATCTTGTCATGGATGGCAGCTCATCAATCATAGCAAGACTGAGCTGCATTGCCTCCCTAAAGATGTGTCCCCTGGTCAACATATTTCCATTTCTCAACATTGCCACCTTCATATCAAAAAGAGCCAGCCATTTCTCCCCACTGAGGCTTCTCAGATACTTGTTCAGGCCCTTTATGTCTAGAAACTGAATTACTGCAGCTGGGACCCTGGCAGGTCCTCCTACGCATGCTACCAAGCCTCTGGGACACAATCCAGAACACCTTTCTTCTTCTTCTTCTTCTTCTCCCAATGTAAATCTCCCACATCATCGCATTGATGCATTTACTTTGCATCTATTTACTGTATATAAAGGCAAAATGGACCTAGAATAGTTAGAAAAGGATACTTATCTTATCTGCTGTATTGTGCTCTCCTTGGGCCACAAGTATGCCTTAATTTGACCCCTCATCCCTCAAGGTATAGGAAGGATATCGTCCAAGAATTTCTAAATAACGGCGCATTCACAGTATCAAAACAAGCTCACATAGGCCCCCTTTTACCAAAACAGCTCCTGGGACATTTTGGAGCCAGAGCCTGATATCAAACCAGTTCTTAGTGTTTCCATAACCAAATAAGCAGCTCAGTAAACTTCAGCTTAGAGCTAGTAAAGCTTTGACTGTAAGCATGTCTGCATATTCCAAGAAGAAAAAATTAGCCCTTTGGTACAGATGTGGTGGCACGGTGGGTCAGTGGTACCACTACCTTAAAGCAAGAAGATCCATGGTATAAATCTTGGCCAATGGTTTTTCTCCCTGTGCTTCTGTGGGTTTCCTCTGGGTGCCCTGGTTTCCTCCCATGGTCCACGGACATGCAAAATAAGTCAAGTGGCTACTCCCAATTGGTGTGTATGTGAGCAAATTTTATAGTTCAAAAGGACGTCAGCTATTAAAATACTTATTTTTTTACTGTTATTTATTAATGTGTGGAAGAAGTTATGATTGACAGTAGTGTTGGTAAATGAAAGTACACAGTGACACAGGGATGGGGCGTTCTAGCCTGTGGAAGAATCAAACTTTTTCATAGAATGTTTTCAAAGTGAACAGTAGCACCAGCCCAGAATTAACAACGGTGTCACACTAGTGGAAAAGTGGCAACAGGCACTTTTTCAGCCCTCGTCGTTTCAAGATTGGCCAAATGCACCCTACACCGGCCCTCCCATTCCTTAAGGTACTTGTCAAATAAAGCCCTGTATCATTTTCGCATTGAGCTACCAGCACAGCTGCACTTGTCGGACCAACCTTCAAATTTTCCTTCAAAGCGCAAACACAGTATGACCAGATCCTCGACAAGAAGCAGCATTTGGCAACATGAAGGCACTTATCATATCCAGACCTGTTGTATATTGCCCTTAAATTGCGAACACAATTTGACTTGACCCTCCGTTCCTCAAGGTAGAAATGAGGCATTCAGCAGGATTCTGATCTGACCCTGGCACCCCTTGGCTTTCCTCGGGACAGTTAAATCACCAAATGACTTTAAAATAAGACTGCAGACCAACCTCCTCACCAAGTACTTAAGCACCGTTGACCTACTCTGGAGAAGCTGTATAAACCTTCCACATTCAGAATCTTTTCTTACAGGGTTTTATTTATCGATATTTCTGGTAGTCTGACCAGGGTGGCATGGTGGCATAATGGTCACATCAACCCCATCACAGGAGTCTTGGGTTTGAGTTCCGGGCTTAGCGAGGGTGTTTCTGTGTGAAGTTTGCATGCTATCCCCTTGCTTGGGTTTTTTTCTGGGTACTCGGGTTTCCTCGCACAGTCACATTCACAAACACATTAGGCTACCTGGCTGTTCCAAATTACCCCTAGGTAAGAGTGTGAATGGATGTGCATGTGTGGCCCCTGTGAAACTCTGGTGAGCTGTTCATGGTGCTCCTCGCGAGATAGGATCCAGCCTTCCTGTGACCGTAATAGGATTAAGCAGGTGAGATTTAGCATTGCTGTTCTTGGTGGAGGTTTGCGCTCCCCAAGAGCTCTTGTAATGTCTGGTATAATAAAACAAAATTCCAGCATTTGGTCCTATTATGTGTATTTGATGTGGCTGGCTCTCGGTGCTCCCTTCACACACTATTGCTGTAGAAGTGGAATAAAATGATGAGAGAGGTTTATCATGGAGGCACATTTACACTGTAAGAGGTCGGCATATGCAGGGTGTCAATCAAGTGTGTTTGAATGTTTATGAAGAGTATTTTTGTGAGTGTATAAAAGAGAGCTATGTATGATTGCCTCTTATCTCTGCTTCTCTTGCCAAACACTACAGTTGGAGTGGAAGTGGGTTATGGTAAGATCTATTACTCTGTCATTGTTATATTAGGATAGGTGTGCGTGAGTTTGTCAGTACTATTCGGATTACTGTGTTTATTTTCCCCTGCTGTTGTATTTGGATGGGTGGCACATAAGAAATCTAGTTTTTTACAGCACAGCACTATTACGCTGACACATGACTCGCTCACTCATTTGTCAAACTGCTTAATCCTACCAGAATCCCAGGGAAGCTTGAGCCTATCCTTGCCGATACTGGGCTGAGGTGGGTTACACCCTGAATCATCGCAGGACCAGTACAGATACGTGCTAGCCTGGGACTCAGGGAACCCAGGACCATGCTATTGTGAGGTGGATGTGCTAACCGTTATGTCACCGTGCCACCCTGTCACATGATCAGCAAGTGGATAACTATTTTTATTTTTTTTATCACAACAGATTTGACGATAGTCAATAGCCGACTCTGGGGGTACACCCTGAATAGCTCGCCAGGCCATCGCAGGGCCAACACACATACAAACACAATCACTCTCACACCTAGGGGCCATTTGGAACGGTCAATTAGCCTACTGTGCATGTTTTTGGACTGTGGGAGGAAACCAGAGTACCTGGAGGACACCCATGCAGGCATAGGGTGGACATGCAAATTCCGCACAGAAACATTCCGAGCCGGGGAATCGAACCCGAGACCTTTTTTACTGTGAGGCGAACATGCTAACCACTGTGCCACCGTGCCGCCCTGACATCATTCTTTATAAATTGTAATCATTGATCAATTGCTGTGCAGTTACAAAGAAAGAAAGAAAGAAAGAAGGAAAGAAGTGTATGTGCCCTTGAGCCAGTTCTATCTGTCATGTAGAGAAATGACAGATGTGTTCAATTTCACAGATGTGCCTTTAAAACAACCTGCAGGTTCCTCATATTAATGTGAACGATTATGAGTGAGATCACACAGTTTGTGCGTGTGTGTGTGTGTGCGTGTGTGTGTGTGTGTGTGTGTGTGTGTGTGTGTGTGTGTGTGTGTGTGTGTG
>JAOUQZ010000012.1:4230546-4240973 GCA_028564935.1 Neosilurus hyrtlii | reverse complement strand
ATGGTCTTATTTCATACTTGTATCTATCTATATTGTAAGATAGGCATATGGGTAATTTAAACAATAACATATAAGGCATATTTTCTACATTATTGGGACTGCATGGTGGAGGTACCTTGCACTCTATTTGTGCATTTCTTCTTTAAAATGGAATGTCAAGAAGCCCTTTTTGCTTATGATCTTTATATGTTTGTACCAAGTATACAAAAAGAGAATCAAAGTAAAGTGAACAGAAGCTGTTAAACACACAAAACCACACAAAAATAGCCACTAAAAGCATGATTTGTCATCCGATTAATATTGCACGACATGCCATATATCATAACCAAGTTCCATATAGCACCATATACTGTATCTTCCCAGAATTCCTTTGAAGACTGAGTAATGCATCTTTAATCTAGACCCTGCTTCATTTTCACCTCTAGCAGTGTACCAAATATAGCATCCTTTGGGGAAAGAGGAGCACGGGGGGAAACTAATAATTCAAAGCTGGTGGATTTGGAGAAAAGGTGCTTGACTCTGCTAGGTCTGGTACAACATAAGCCTCAAAGGAATTGCTATCCATTTGAACCATAACAAGGCACATTTCACAGCAATTCCAGATATACTCTAGCCATCATTAGGGACCATGGTTCCAGGAGAAGTGTGTGAGTGTGCCCACCCGGTAAATTCAGCCAGACAGGTGAGTCTTCTGCCCTCGAATTACTGCAGGTCTTCTGAGATCGCGTTCACACTGTGCCATTCAAAACCACCAGGAGATCCACTGTCCATTTCCATCTCTCTGTGTGTGTGTGTGTGTGTGTGTTCCTTGACACTGCATTTATATAAGCGGGTTCTGGCAAACAGATGCTGCTAGACTGCTGTTTCTCCTCCAAATGGTGGCATAAATATTTGATTTGACGTTCAGGACTGACTTTGAGCTGCAGGAGGATTTTAGGAACTCACAGCAGAGAGAAGACTACTGCTGTCTTTCTTCTCTGCCTTCACTCAGTGTGGGTATGTGCAATGGAGTGCTTCTGGAGTTTTTGGGGTGGGAGTGGGGGGTACTGGTGGTGGGGCACTGACATTGAGTTAACCACTGTGCTGACAGATGCTTTATGAGCTGTGGCTTGTAACTTAATCAGGCAATTACTGCAGTTTGGTACCACGCCACCTGTAAATATTTTCAAGGAAGAGCTCAGAAGCAGCGACAGTCATTTGTATTTCATACAGGGCTCCAGTACTACAGGACGAACTCAAGGGTCATCACGCAAGCATAGAGAATACATTCAAATTCCACACAGAAATGCCCTCTCCATGGGACGACAAACATGGGACTCGAACCCAGGATCTTTTTGCTGTGAGGTGGCTAATCACTACATCGTCATGCATGTCGCCTGCCAAATGTTGTAGGTATATTTCATTTATTGAAGTGTGTCTGTAGCATCACACAAAAAATAAGTAACTAAGTGTTGTTGTATCTGGGCTTGGACTCAGTCTTGACTGGTTTTGGATTCAGTGAAGGTGGTCTTTTCTACACATCTGACTTCGAAGGGTGTTACTTTCTGTATTTCTATATTGCTTCCACCACCTCAGGTTGACTTCAGAGTGGCCATCATGAACCCCAGTTAAAGGGAATAGGTCACCATTTGTGAATGTGCAGTTCAGGCAGGAAAGTTATCTTTTGCCTGAGCCTCGAGAAAATTACACATCCTCCATTACAAACAGAGAGCTTTCCAATGTGAGACAACCCCTACATTATTATTATTATTATTATTATTATTATTATTATTATTATTATTATTATTATTATTATTATTACAACAACACTGCTCAGTCAAAATAAAAGTCACACACACAAATATATTGATGTTCCACCTTTGACCTCTTAGCCATTGGGATGAATTTAAGCAGCGTAACATTTATTTCCATCCAGTGTCGGGTTCATTTCTCACTTAAATCGATGAGGGAAAAACTGAACCACTCCATAAAGTCTTCTCCGGAACATCCCGAAAACTTTCAATAGGGTTAAGGTCGGGTCTCTGGGGTGCCAATACATATGTGAAACATACCTAAACCACTCGTTGATTATTTGAGTCCCCATTTTACATCAGTGCCATCAGGGAAGAAAAAGTCCATTGATGTGATAACCTGCTCATTCACGACATTCAGGTCATCAGCTGACTTCATTTTATTGCCACATTAATGTTGCTGAGCCTCGACCGACTAACAGGAGCAACAATGCCATGGGGATTACATGCTGTGATCAAGGATAAATGCTCTCCATGAAAATATTAGTGTGCTTTTTTTTTTTTGCCACGCAGTGTGTTATTATTATTATTATTATTAATAATATTATTATTATTATTGAATACAAGAGTTTTTAATACTTTTACTGGACATTAGTCCAGGACATTAGAGACAATACTGGGATTAATGAATAATAGGGTTTCCAAAATAAAACTTTTAAAGCCTGTGTAGTAAACTTTTTGCATTTTAAGTATGCCCTGCTTATAAAACATCAGCAAAAGATAAAAAATTTCTAATCTTCTATTGTCTTTTAATACAAAAATAAACATCAGTATAACAGTTACATGTTTATATTGTTATTATCATTATTATTATTATTATTCTGTGGCATCATGGAGTAGTGGTTAGCACATCCACCTCACAGCTAGAAGGTCTTGGGTTCGATTCCAGGGTGTTTCTGAGTGAAGTGTGCCAGTACTCGCCGTGCTTGCATGGGCTTCCTCTGGGTATTCCAGTTTCCTCCCATAGACCAAAGTTATGCACATTAGGCTAATTGGCTGTTCCAGAATGCTTTAAGGCATGAGTGTTACTGGGAATAACCGTGTACGTATTGGCCCTGCGATGATCTGCCAAGCAGTAAAAAAATTAAGACCAGTAAAATATTACAGCCTGAAAGACTTCAGGGTGAGTGCCACAGCAATTCCACAGCACAGGGACATGCACCCGAAGATCAAATCCCAGAGCTGGCAGGAGTTCTTGGGAGTGAGCCTGCAGCGGGCGAGATACTAGTACCACTGCCCTTGAGCAAAGTTCTTAATCCGTAACTGCTACAGAGATAACCACATGCTCTTTCGCCAATTTAATTTTACGAATTAAAAGTGGAACTGGAATAAGCAATGAGTAAAAAAAAAAACCTTGCAGTAATACTACTAGCAAAGGTACAGTAGAGTTAAACCGACTTAGCAGTCAATTTGATTACCACCCAGAAACAGAAAGGCATTGTGGATGTTGAGAGGATAGTGGGAGAGGACTCAGATCAGTTGGGTTAGGGTTAGGGTTAGGGTTAGGGTTTTGGTTAGGGTTTGGGTTAGGTCTGTAACCGGCTAGTGGCCAGCGCCGATTTTGTGTACAGATGTATCAAGCTAATGCTAGCAGCTAGTTCTACTGACTTTCTTGAAAGTTTTTTGTAGTGGAAAGTAAACAAATTCACTTTTTTACAGCTTAACACATTTCTAATAGTGTGATTTCTGTAATTTTGATAAATCCTACACTGCAAATTCATAAAAATATGATTACCTACTCGAACAGATGAATGTATTAGCACTATACTAGCTCTCTGCCAGTACTCTACACTACGCAAATACGTGGCTTGATACAATGACCAAAAATAATACTTTATTGATTTTGGATGAAGCCTGAAATCAAGATCGATCTGTCTTTTCAGTATATAAAGACATTTTTCATTATAAAGCATTCATGCTGATATGTACCTTTTTTTAGTTATCCTGCTGAAACTGCCAGATTGGAAGTGGACAGAGAAAAAGCAAACATGAGTAAAACTAAGGAAGCCTACCCTATCTGTGAATATGCCATCTTAATGAGACTGACATTAATTTAGTGCTTAGTAATAAAAATGTTCTTTCATTATCATTTAAAGTAAAAGTCAGGCAAAGGACACATGCGAAGCCACAGCAAGCTTGCAGGCTTCCATGCACCTCTCAAATATGACTCAGTATGCACTAAATTAGAGATAAAGCATGCACAACATTTTTTACAATTAAACATCAATTACACCCTTATATAAACACTACAGCCTATTCATGAATTCATCCATACCATCACTCATTTGTCAAACCGCTTAATCCTGCTTTTAGGGTGGCTGGAGCCTATCTTAGCCGACTCTGGGTGAAGGCAGGGTACATCCTGAACAGTTCACCAGTCCATTACCAGGCAATACACAAACAACTGTTCACACTCACATTCATGCCTAGCGGCAATTTGGAACAGCCAATCAGCCTAATGTGCATGGCTTTGAACTGTCGGAGGAAACTAGTGTACACAGAGGAAACCCATACATGCACAGGCAAGAACATGCAAACTCCACACACAAACGTCCTCGCCGAGCCCAGGATTCAAACCCAGAACCTTCTTGCTGTGAGGTGGACATGCTGATCACTACACCACCGTGCCGCCCCCTTTATAAAACTTTCAATATCAAAAGGAGAACAAAGAAAAAAGTTCCTTGGTACACTATTAGAGAACAGCTCTGTTAATCCTTAAGGTTAGTATTAAAAACATCCTGAAGATGTAAAATTATACAGCATTTGATTGCCTACTGTATCTTCCTAAACTTCTATGAACCATAAATTTTACGACCATTATTTATTCATTCAACTTCAATAAGTGCTTTATCTGAGTCATGGTTACGGTGGATCCGGTTCTTATCCTGCAAAAATGCAGCCCAAGGCAAAAAACACCAGCCAGAGTTAAATATAAAAAAATCTTTATTTATTACTGCAGGGTTGTTTTTTTTTTGTTTTTTTTTCTTGGAGGATGAGGCACTTTGCCATGATTAAAAATGTCTGGAAGACAACATACTACAATACTATAGTTATTTAAAAAAATAAATAGTGGGGAAAAAAACAGTAATAAATAAATATTTTTTAAATATTTTACTGGCTGGTGTGTAGCGAGCATCTCGTCAACACTTTATGATCTTCCTCAAAGTACACGTGATCAGAATCTGCCTGTCAGATCTACTGAATCCCATCTAATGAGTGTCCTGAACATGAGTGTTTCAATTTTGTTATACTGTATTAACCCCACAAGGAAAATGTTGGCTCTGCATTCACCCCTCCAAAGTGGACACACACATAAACAGTGAACACATACACACTCGGAGGGGTAGGCTGCTACACACTGGGGTGCCCAGAGAGCAGTTGGGGGTTGGGTGCCTTGGGCACCTCAAGGGCACTTCAGCCATGAAAGTGGAGGAAGGTAGGGTGCACCTCACTCCTCCCGATGCCACACATTTTTCCTGGTGGTTTGGGAAACGAACTAGCAACCATTAGGCCACGGTTGCCCCCCAGAAGATTTGTGAATATACACCACGTTCACGTTAACCTAGACAAGAATCCCTGTGTCGTTCTTTTAAAGCTGTAACTATCTTTCTGTTTATTCTTTTTTTTCCACTCCAAGCATATTTAGTTGTATCCATAAACACATGCATACACCGACATGAAGCTTGATATCAATTAAATCCATCCATCTGTTCCAGTCCTCACTCTTAAGTGTACATGATGCCAGCTCACACAGCACGGCTCAGAACCTGCCAGCAGAAAACACTGCTCAAGACGAGCTTCTTGCAGACGCATTCAACATCATCCACCCACATGGACACGCTGACGCAGACGACAATGCATCCGCACTGTACGTGTGCACACAAACGCAAATACAGCTTATATACTGTATACTTATGCATGATTTCTGATACATCTTTCACTGAATTTGGGGATAAGTTAGGAGACCACTGCAAAACTATCAATTTACCTAGTTGTACTATTTAAAGCTATGTGTTTAAGAAACATCAACATGTTTATAGGTGGTACGATATTGTAGTGGTTAGCACATCCACCTCACAGCTACAGGTTCTGGGTTTGAGTTCCGGGTTCGGGCGTTTCTGTGTGGAGTTTGCATGTTCTCCCCTTGCTTACGTGGGTTTCCTCTGGGTATTTCTGCCTACAGTCTGAAGACGTGCACATTAGGTTAACTGGCTGTTCCGAATTGCCCATAGGTGTAAGCGTGAGTGCGAATGGTTGTGTGTGTTGGCCCTGTGATGGTCTGGTGAGCTATTCAGGGTGTACATGTCTTCATCCAGTGTAAGCTGAAATAGGCTCCAACCTCTTAAAGGTCTATTAAAAGTCTATCACTGGTTTGGGTAGTGAACCTGAATTTCTTTGTATGTATGTGCATAAACAATAGTGACGTTCCCACAAATTTAATACAAAAATATTGTCTCTTCGAGCATTTAACTGCAGAGAAATGGTCAAAAATGCGTAAAATAATGTATAGAAATCAAGATTGTATTAAATTTTAAACAATATCGTATTAATGTCTGAATTGAGGCTGAGTTCGGAAATCAATAGTTGATGGAATAACCCTGACATTTTAATCACAGCTTAGAGGCATTATGGCATGCTCTCCTCCAGTCTTTCCCGTGACTTTATTCCAGCCCTGTCACAAAAATTTAATCAGCTCAGCTTTGTTTGATGGCTTGTGACCATCCATCTTCGTCTTGATCACATTCCAGAGTCTGGAGATTGGGCTGGCGATGACAGGGTCTCGATCCCGTGGTCCGACATTCACACCTTCATTGACCTGGCCGTGTGCATCAAGCATTGTTCTGCTGGAAAACCCAATCCTCAGAGTTAGGGAACACTGCCAGAGCAGAAAGAATGTTTTTTGTCTTCTTTTTCCTCAGGATAACTGAGTACATATCTTGATTTATGGGTTCTGCACAAAAAAAGATCTGCCCCATTCTAGCCTTGCTGAGGAACCTCCAAATTACCAGCCACCTTCATCGAATTTTACAATGAGTGTGACACACTGTGGCTTGTAAACCTCTCCAGGTCTCTGTCTAACTATTAAATGATCATTAAATTTGATTTTTAAGCTGAAGATGACTTTACTCCAGTCCAAACTTCAGCCTGATCCTACATTGCTTGTCATTGACAAAGGGCTTTTTTCTAGCCATGCATGGCTTTAACCCCACCTGGTGAGGCTTCTATTGAAATGCTCTTGCTTTGATGTCACCGTACAGTTGTTGAATGATATTTGACATTCATCCTGGTGAGTAGAAACCTCTGTCCGCTTGTGACTTTGTTGTCCCCAATGCCTGCTACTTGATACTCACTGTATCCCTTTGGCAGTAGAGTCATAATTGAATCCTTCTTTCTCACTCAAATCTTTTTAAATTTTCCTTAAATTAATGATGAATACATTTTGTTTTTTATTACAATTACACTTAAAGTACTACTAGCACTGTTTTTACCATCCCAGACTGGTCCTACTGCAAGAGGATAGTTAGGAGTTATAGTCATAACTGCAGTTTTTTTTTTCCGCATTAAATAAGATTTAGATGTGGTGATCACCTAATCAGAAGCTCATTGAATAAAATGAGGTGCATCTTTACAGACACTGGAAGAAAATGTCTGCCATACATACAGGTGCAGATATAGGAAAAAGAATATGTGTTTCTTTTTTTCTTTCTAGTGCTGTATATGCCCACGTGTGCAAGTAAAAAGTCACCTGAAGTGTAGAGAATTATATAATATCTTATATATTGTTTACAGAGACCGTACAGTATGTTTATGTTTTTTCATTACTATATGGATCTAAATGAAATATAATTCCTGCGTTCACAGAAATCACAGAAAAATTTGAACTTTATTACTTTACCAAACATTTTCCATGAATATGGGTGAAAACTGGATGAGAAATTATGGAACTAGAGAACAAATTATAGATTATTAAAAAACTAAAATATATGGAAGAGTAACTGCGATTTAGCACTGCATAGCAAGTTAAGTGATGCTAATAATGCAAACTAGCCCACTCATTTATTAATCTGAAATCTGTTTGTATTTCCATCATCATGAAAAATATTTTGGAATAAAATGCTTGTTGTTGTTATTTTCATTCTTGAAATGTATTGTATAACAAATAGCTAGCACAGTTTGATAAGCAGACCTAAAGGTAACTTGTTTAAACATGTGTCCAAGCTGCCAATGCCAATATCAGTGAACTAGCTTTAAATTTTTACTTTAAATAAATACATAGTCATCTAATATGGTAACTTATTTTCTGAACCCCACTGACAAAACAGCTTGCTAAACTTGCTATTTTTTTTTTTTAAAGAAGCATCTGAGGCCCCGGTGGCACAGTGTCGTAGTGGTTAGCATGTACGCCACACAGCAAAAAGGCCTGAATTCGATTCCCAGCTCGGCCGTTTCTGTGTGGAGTTTGCTTGTTCTCCCCATGCTTGCGTGGGTTTCCTATGGGTACTCCGGTTTCCTTCCACAGTCCAAAAACAAGAAAGTGTCAGTGTGAATAGTTGTGTGTGTTGGTCCTGCGATGGTCTGGCGAGCTGTTCAGGGTGTACCCCGCCCTCCCCCAGAGTCAGCTGAGATGGGTGCCAGCCTCCCCGTGACCCCAATTAGGATTAACCGGCTTAGAGAATGAATGAATAAGGATCTGAGGCCCTGCGAGGACCAGTTCTAACTTTTCTTGGCTCTAGTTAGCCGTGACCTGAACATGCAAATGTAAGAATGTCACTTCAAGTAGGAAGAGCTCCGGTTAAGTTTCAGACATTCGAAGCTGGTTATCTAGCTTGGTCTAGCATTGCAACTGTTATTTTGACACATTGCTACTCTTTATGTTAGCATGCTTTCCATGTCACCCAGCTAGCAGGGCTGGCCACTCAACACCGACGCTACGAGATCATCTGATCCAGAAACATTTCCCTCAGAATTTCTATTGTTCTTCGAGCTGTGTGTGTGCCGTATCGCCATCTTACTGAAAACTTTTTTTTTATAATTTACCCCTGAAATGTGAGAGGTTTTTTATGGGTCACCGTATCCATAATATCTGTTGTGGCGTCCATTGGTTATATTTTGGGTTTATGAATGGTGTCTTCACTCAGTAATGGTGTTAGAAATGAGATAACACAAAAAAATGTCCCCTTATAAAATGATGCACTAAAAGTCAACACTCCTGGTTGTATGTTAATGCTCCATGATGTTTATTTATTTATGTATGTATTCATTCATTCATTTATTTATTTTAGACTCCTTCAAGAAGATATTTTACTGACAGCTGCTGGAATCACTGACCCAAATTGCAACCTCATCACCATGATTTAGCGGCAAGGGGGTAACAATTGTGTTACTTCACAAGTGCTTTCAGTAGCCTACATGTGTCCAATATTAGTATGATGCATGTCTGGAAAGTTTTTTCAAGGTCGGACTTCAGTGTGAATTTTTAGGCGACCCGTCACATATGACAATTGATGAAAGGAACAGAGGGATACGGTGTGTGCATGTCGGTGTGTGTGTGTCGAGGAAGAGATAGCACCAAATAGGAAAAGAGACAGAAAGAGAAAGGAAGGAAAAGAGAGGTATGTGTGTCGGTGTAAAGGCGATAGTCGTGCTGTCAGAGAGAAGTGAAGTGCTGCTGCATACGTAATGACCCTCAGCACTGAGAGCAGAGAAGCAATGGTCATGGGTCAGGAAGCAAAACACACACATACACACACACACACACACACACACACACACACACTCAAATGCTGTCAGAGTGGGACTGAAGAATGACAAAGAGAGAGATGTACAGCAAGACACAGATTTAGTCATTTGCAAGCGAGCCAAGCAAAATAGATGGAAATAAGCAGATAAGGTGCAGAGCTGCTGAGAACATCAAGCTGCTGTTTGTATGAATTATCTATTCTGTGTTGCCAGCAAGCTGATCAACACTGCTTTAGATTCAGACATGGTGTGTCTGGATCCCCAATTTATCAAGATACTACACACACATACACACACACATGAAACCAAACCAGATCCACATGTCTCATCAAAATGCTGCTGAGACATTTCTACAATCGGGAACGGTGCCACTTTTGTTGCGAGTCAATTCGTGTTCACTACGAGTACCAGACTCAACGTTCCTATAATGTTTTCGGCCACATATGTACACACACTATACAAAGACACCTTCAATCAGTCCTACTGTGTACTGCATGCTGTCTTTCATACAGCTGCGCTGAAAGTGCACCTCTGAACAACTAGACAGTGTTGAAACATCCAGTAAAACACACTTCTACTAAAATGCTCTAATCTTACAACGGTAAAGAATCGTTTTACCAGTTCCTGGGTCCAGAATTTAATCCAAATCATCTCCAAATCTTCATAACTTTTTGCAAAAAGTTGCTCACAAACAAACAGATGGACAGACAAACAAACAAAATAACCAGTGGCGGAGGTAGTGAATAAATATTCAATTTCATGCTGGTAACACTAACTTCGATTTGCTTTTCAACAACTTTATTTTTTTTCCCCCATAGCATTCATCTTCTTCCGCTTGTTCCGGGGTCGGGTCGCGGGGGCAGCAGCCTAAGCAGTGACTCCCAGGCGTCCCTTTCC
>JAOUQZ010000012.1:4209294-4225774 GCA_028564935.1 Neosilurus hyrtlii | reverse complement strand
ACATGCCCGAAACACCACACCAGGGAGGCGGTCGGGAGGCATTCTAATCAAATGCCCGAGCCACCTCAACTGGCTCCCCTCAACGCGAAGGAGCAGCGGTTCTACTCCGAGCTCCTCCCGGATGACAGAACTTCTCATCTCATCTCTAAGGGAGAAACCTGCCACCCTGCTAAGGAAACTCATTTTAGCCGCTTGTATTCGCGATCTCGTTCTTTCGGTCACATGACATCACATAAAGTGTACTTATTTTGTGGCACACACACACACAATAATCCATAATCAGATAAAGATAACTCAGCACTCATGTGATATCGACACACCGGACACGGACACGTTCATGGAAGCCTTCCTTTTCATACACTTATGCATACACTAATATTCACTTCTTATTCTTCCACCCAATTACTGTATATCCGAGGTCAGATGCAGCCAATTACCACCTGCAGCTCCCAATCTGGAAGGGTGAGGGCTAGCACATGCTTCGTCAGAGATACGTGTTGTCTGCCATCTCATCTTTTAAAACAGTTGCTCACACTGTATCACGGAGCAGATGAACCAATTATGATGAACTGATTTCATAACAGCTTTCTCAAACCTTCGATCACCTTACAATTTTGGAAAAAAAAAACAAGTCAAATATACTACACGGGGTAGTAAACAGTTTTTCAATTGCTTTTACCATGATCAGCTTTCATTAACAGGCACAGATACATGTTGTGACAGATTTCCAATAAAGCTTCTCGATCTTTCAGAGCAAAAACACCAAAGTTGGAGACTTTCAACGCGGGGCAAGGAAGTTATGGACTTCAAAAATAAAACAAAAGAGAAAGGCAAAAAAAAATTGGAGAGTGCAAACCTCCACCAAGTGTTACGTGGGCCATGCTCCACCCCACCAAAAATAAATAAAGAAAATACATGGAAAAAAGTTTTTGCGTAACATTGCAAACAAACAAACGAACAAACTAGATGCATAAGCAGAGCACAATCCTCCACCAAGCCAAAACTGTTTTTAATAATAGCAGAAAGCACAAAGAGCCCTCTGCTGTAATTTCACAAAATCCTTTAAAACATTTCTGAATCCGGTGGTTACCCTGACCACCTCAAAGCCACAAGGTCCTGGGTTCAAGTCCCGGGCTCGGCGAGGGCGTTTCGGTGTGGAGTTTGTGGGGGTTTCCTCTTGGTACTACAGTTTCCTTCAGTAGTGAGTGTAAGTGTGAATGTTTGCGTTTGTATTGGCCGCTTTGGCTTGTGACAGCTGAGATAGGCTCCACCCTCCCCACAACCCAAGTAGCATTAAACAGTTCAGCATATGAGTGAGTGACATGAGAAATTGATCTGAATCACCAACAAATCTAATGTGGTCGTCCTTGGGCCGTACTTCACCCCGACAAAAACAATCCTCGACTTTATCAGGAAACACACACGCAGTGTCCTCTCAAGTGGAAATAGAAAGTTGTATCAGGACAGTTTATTTAGCTGACAGTGAATGTACTGTGTTGAAAAAATGCAGTAATCAGAAAAGCACAAACACATTGTTTCATATCAGATTCCTGTGTGATCACATGCTGGGCTCTTGTGGAGCGGCGAATGCTGAAGAATGTAGCGAATTTTGTGTTCACCCGTTATTTCGCAACATTACTGACATTTAGGGGTAGATCACACTAGAGGTGCGATAGAGAAACGGCTGATGCGAACCGATTTGTTTGCGCTGTTTTTTTCGCAAATTTTGAAATTTGCATCAGGATGTTTTGCAACTCCAAATGCAGGCGAATTTTTTGTGGCTTAAACACATAAATATCTCGTGAAAGTCGGGAGAAGAAGAGATAATTTGAGTAATTCGACATTGGTTTACGGATGTTTGGTGAAAAAAGCAAATCTGCAATAAATCAGGCGAATTTTGTTTGCTTTTTGTTCCTAAATCATTCCCTTTTTATTTGTGCGTCATTTTCACAAACAAGATGTAAACAAAATACGAACTACAACAAAATAAATATATATCGCGGACGCCAGCGAGTCTCGAACTTTCCATATGGAGGTCTCCAACTTCTCGCTTTTTCCTTGCAAACGAATATGCGAGCAAACTGATTTCGCGACCCTCTCTCGAATTGTGCAAAGAGTTTGAGACTACTCCGTGTCAGAGCCACGTTTGGCGACATTCGCAAAAATTTCAGCCATGTTTAAACATTTTTGTTGATGCGTTCACGAGCCAGGCGACCAAAATGCGACGCTGCAAACGTTGCAGGACAGATTTTAAAAAGAAAAGCGACGGCCAAGAAAAGTCGCTTTTCTTTTGCAGCTCTAGTGAGATCACACTTAGCGACAATTAGCAGCATTCGTTCGTAACCTTTTGCGAAAAAATGTGCTCATAAAAATTTTCGAACCATTTAGAAACCTTTTGCGAACCCTGACAAAACCCAAAACTGCCTATGTTTGTCAGTATTCACCGATCCATGAGGTACTAGCTTAAATGACACAACAATGCAATATCCATCCTTACAAAAATCCTTTAATCTTTTGCCTGAAGAGCTTATTCAAATTCATACTTCAGGACATAGATTGGAACGGAACATGTGGACGTAATCCTCTTCATTAATGCCCTGCAGCGTGGCGTACAACCGTCACCTCGTTTACTAAAGTTTATTCGCTTTCTGGTACATCTGCAGCCAAAGCTGCTGTTTATGACTGTTAATGTGAGATACAAAATATGGCTGCAGTCCAGGTTTCGATAAACTCTTTTGCGCTTTGACGCCTTTTTGTTCGAGTCTGTTTTTCTGGGAACCTCTCCAAGAGGAACTCTGACCCTTCTTTCTCAAAAGCAGAGAGGACACCTCGTCATATTTGAGTTCTGTACTCTTTGTGTTGAAATGTACTTTGCATTGAGATAAAATATCACAAAAAAAAAGAAAAAAAGTTTTTATATGTCTGTATTTGTGCATTCCGATGATACGCTGGTTCACACAGTGGTCTTGTATTGAGCCAACCGTGTTTAATATACACCAAGAAGTACACCAAGCACCACGGTGGTGTAGTGGTTTGCATGTCTGCATCACAGCAAGAAGGTCCTGGATTCAAGTCTCGCACCTTTGTGTGGAGTTTGTCCAAAGGGATGCACATTAGGCTAACTGGCTGTTCCAAATTGCCCCTACGTGTAAGTGTGAGTGCTTAATGGCATTGCTCCAAGGCCCAACAGCAGCAGCCTGGTTGTACTGGGGCTTGAACCCCCATCTTTACAATCAGTAAACCAGATCCTTAATCACTGAGCCACCACTGTCCCCTTTTGTTGACACCCAAAATTCTTGAATGTCCATGACTTTTCTTTCACCCTCAAAATAGCTTCCATGACAGGTTTTTTTAGACTATGTAGAGTTTTATTTGAAAAAGTGTTATAATTGTAACACATGTGCACACAATTCTAACACTTGCAAAAATAACTACAAAAATAAATACATAACTAGTGGAAGTGAGGGCGCTCAGGTGGTTAAGGCTCTGGGTTACTGATCCTGGTCAGGGGCTCAAGTCCTAGTACCACCAAGCTGCCACTGTTGGGCCCTTGAGCAAGGCCCTTAACCCTTAAGTGTTGAGTTGTACAGAAAATGCAAGGGCGTCTGTCAAATGCTGTAAATGTAATCAATTCATTCATTCATTTTCTGAACCGCTAAATCCTAATTTGGGTCACGGGGAGGCTGGCGCCCATCTCAGCCGACACTGGGCGAAGGCAGACTATACCCTGGACAGCTCGTCAGGCCGTCGCAGAAATGTAAACACACCTAATTAAAAATTCCATGGGTTCCAAAGGTTAGGACCAATAAGAACCCTGCATTACAAATTCCAGTTGTATTATACAAAGTATAAAATTACTTTATCATTAGTGACCATTTCGATGGTTCTCCCATTGACTTTTACATGAATTGAATTACTTTTTAAACTTAGTGTTGTTGTTAAAAATAATTTCAACATCATCGGTATGTATGCATGTATTTTTGAAAGTCTTTTCTCAGCGCTGTTTTCCAAAAACGTCTCCATCCACACGAACAATGATTTGAAACCTCACCCATGACCAGGCAGCCTAGCAAGAATGTCATAAACTGTTATGACAAACTCTCAAGAATAAGCTTAAGTGCATGTGTTTTTCTGAGGAAGGGAAGCAGAAACACACCAACATGACCACAAGTGCTGAAAGGAAAAAAAAAAAGACACACATAGTTTGAGTGGTGGCTTCAGGAGCAGAAGAGCTTGTATCAGATTCCAGCACCTCTGCACAGAGGTGTCAAAGTGAAACAAACTGAATTACAAATACTTTATTAAAAAAATCTTTCTAACAATAAAAGACCTCAAAACAACAACCTGGCCAGCAGCAATCATAAAAAGCATCTAGAACGAATGTAATGACGGAAAGTAATATAAACTTTAATTAATAATGTAGAAATAATGCACATAAACTGCAAGGGAAATACACAGCTTCATGTTGTCACATCAGGGTGTTAAAGATAAAGTTAAGTGGGTTAAAAAAATAATAATAACTAAATAAATAAAATGATAAAGTAAAAATGTAAAGAACAGTAATGTGCGCAATTTTGCATTTACACTTTCATGACAGCTCTCAGTGCATATTTCACAAATGTCATGTGTTCCGAAAGACTGGCATGATCTGATTGGTCCACTATCTCAGGGTTATTAGGCCTTATTCTATCCATACCCACTAGATATAAGCAATCACGCATTCTGATTGGCTAATTTACTGTTATAATATTACCACATACAAGGATGACAATGGACAAAAAAAAAAAAAAAAAAAAAAGGGAAGTAACTAGTATAAGTATACTAAGCTCATTTTTAATGCTAACGGTTAGCTTTTTATGCATTCTTTATCCTTAATTCAACAAAATCAACAAAATTTTGGAATGAAAGTATTTAATACTCAGATTGTATTTTTATTTTAAGAATTTGAATTATAATTTTTTTTTGGTTCCACCAAACAAGCCTCTGGTCGTCCGTGCCACCTGATGCCGGAGACTGGGGGAGATGGTACTCTAACTAATCTGCTGCAACTGGAAGTACAGCATGAGTCCTTGCTACCTCCATGCTAACAGGCTGTTCCGTTCAGTATCTGATGGTAAGAACATATATTTTTATATTCTTCTTCTTCTTCTTCTTCTTTTAAGAATTTGAATAAAACGAATAAAAGTGCTTTATTTCTTCCACTGAGTATGGATAGAAGAAAGCACTTATTCCACTCACTGTCATCAGATATGACTGATAGCTATTAGAATAACTGTTAATTATCCCGAGTGGATAATTGAATATTTGAATTGACACTCGAATCAAAAATGACGAACACTCACAATTTGTTCCTGGTCACTTGGATGCATTATCATTGCCACAATTTAAAAATGGAAAAATAAACCATCTCTTTTTTAGTTTGTTTTTCTTGTGTTTCCATGGAGTATATACTAAAACGTTAAATGAGTTTAAAAACCTGCCGTTACGGAGCATGTAGACTCTACGTGTGACGCACTGAGCTTACCTGTCTCTGTCTTGGCTAAAATATTGCAAAATAAACAATAAAAATCTTAAGTTACTTAGTTTTTTTTTTTTTGGTGTTCATGTGTAGTATATACTAAAACTAGTATTTACCTCAGGTTCAGTAGATGTTTCTAAACTGGTATTCAGTGCCTCACTTTTGGCACATTATTGTTATTTATCCAACTTTTTCTATAATGGTGTAAAAAGCCAGCTTAACACCACTTAGCATCTGCTTGATTGCTTACCCACACTCACCCTGCCATGACGATGAAGAAGTCCAGTCTGTTCCAGGTGTCGCCAAGGTAACAACGGCGACCAAAAATGCCGAGAGCCACCATCTTCACCACCATCTCCACGGCAAAGAAGATATAAATAATTGCGTCGAACGCCTGGAAGGCAGCAAGAACAAAACAGGAGCAAGACACAAAGTTTAATTAAAGTCATGCTGATTTTCTTTACATTAAACACACAGAAAAAAAGTCAAAGAATTGACAGACACATGACTGAAGCAAGGCGATGATGATCTGTATCAATAATCGTGTGTGAATGTACTCACGTGAGCATACACCCAAAAAAAGAGTTCATTAAAAACAGCAGGCAGAACAAGAAACCTTCACTTATAAAAGAGATCATGTGTTGTTTTGAAAACGATTGGCACTGGGCCACTTGTATGCTTCACGGATCCGTGTATTATTTGTGCTTGTTTGTGCGAGAACGAGATAGCAGCAGAGCATGTACGGTGACTTGGATCGAATTTAGACATGGCTGCAATATATCTCCGACATCAGCATCTGCATTTGTGTTTAACAACTGTGTGATTAATTATAAAACACTGTTTAATTACCAGATCTGAGTGGGTAAGAATTTGGAAAAATTCCCCAGGCTACACGCTGATTCAAAATTAGCTGCAGATAATAGCTCAAGAGGCGGTAATCGACAGACTAAGCGATGTGACATTTCTTCATAAAAGGCTTCAATGGCTTATTAGTAAGAATTAGCTGCAGCGATTAGATGAGAGGGAAGGCCGAGCGGTCAACGTGTCTCATGAGAGAAGTAACAACAGGCACAGCTAAAACCGCTCCTTTTTTTAATTTATTTTCTACTTAGTGGGACCACCTGACGCCCATAAGATTTAAGTAAACATCCGAGGCTGTGTAACTTCACTGCACATAATATTGTGAAGAAAATAAATTCTAGAATGGAGAAACAGTAAATAATAAGCACAGCTTTTACACTGTGTTCAGTTTTTACCGTCTCCTGTGTGTATTGCCAGTAAGTTATGACTCGATTCTAATAAGACGGCAAGTGTATGCTTTATAAAAGGTAGGCACATGGGAAGAGCATGCCTGTTATTGATATTGATTATTATTATTATTTTTTTTAAAGCAACAACTTAGAGAGAGTATCTGATAAGGTAAAATGAGCCACACCCTCCCACCTTTCCAAGGAAGTTTGGTACAGGTGTGTTGTTCAGGGGTTACCTCGCCTTTCGGCCAGAACTGGCTGGGATAGGCTCCAGCTTCCCCGTGGACCCGAATAGGATAAGTGGTACGGAGAAAGAATTGATGAATGAACGACTGACGGTTCATTGAAAACTGGAAAAAAAAGAACATTTCAAACCAAAACACCACCAAGCGTGTTTAGTTGCATTTTATTGCCAGCTGCTATGGTGAGAAACAAGATTAACCAGTAGGATGAAACATGATTACCCACTACCAGCCTGGTGTTGAACTGATATTTCCTTGCAGGAAATTATACATAATACACACGGACTAAAAATCACATATCAAAAATGTACTCCACGGAATCCCTCTATTAAGCTACCAATTCCTTCCAGCCACTTTGTCCCCTTCATATAACAACCTTATCTAAAGACATATCCTGCAAGGATAGCCAACAACATTGTTTGGGAATTCTAGTCATGCTGCCACACAGGGTGGTGTAACACGCTTGAAGAAACATTGGCATGGCAGAGCTCACAGCCTAGCGTCACTCTGATTGACAGTGGAGAGTATAATGTCCTTCCCATGGCCAATTCGCCCATGTTGACTTTCTCAGTGAAGGATGGGTCGGGTATCATCGAAATTCCCATGTGTAGTCCCCTCCTGACCACATCAAAATTCAAAAGTCGTGACTATCGTGACAGGAAAAGTAACCTGCCAATAATTAGCCAGTCACTGCTCAGAAGTACAGCATAGGCCATGAAGTGGCCCTGTAGGAGGCGAGGCTGAATTGCATCTTCCACCATTAAAGCTTCACAGTCTATATGAATGAACCCCCAACACCAGGACCCTCTTACGAAAAATGCCGCTATGAAAACGGATTATCAGGTGCAAGATGTATTACCTCCACCCCTTCTATAACATCCAGATCAAGGTGGCTTAAATGAATTGCTGTCCAAGGCAGCACCCTGGATTGATTCCTCATGACAAAAAAAAAACAAAATAAAACAAAACAACTTACCATGAGGAGCCATTACAACCTAATGACTGTTTCAATTGTTTAAACAGAAACCATTATATCCTAAAGAAGACCTTTAATGGAAATCACTAGGGCAATTCTAATTACGAAGAGCAATTCTAATTACATCAGTATTTGCCCCAACACTGCAAGGCAAAAGTTTCTGAACACCTGGTGTTTCCAATCTTATTGCAATCCTCGCCATTCTTACTTCCACATACCAGACAAAAGGACGCAGGATAGCTATTAAATTAAAGAAGCTAAATAGTTTTTGTTTGCAGGGGGTAGTGTTGGCCGGTGGTAGGGTGCAGCATTACTGATCCCAAAATCGAGGGTTCAATCCTCACTGTCAACGGGATGTCGGGATTCTGCCCTGGAATGGCCTGGCGAGCTGTCAGGGTGTACTCTGCCCTCGCCCAGAGTCGGCTGAGATGGCCCTTGTTAGGATTAAGTGGTTCAGAAAATTAATGAATGAATAGTTTTGGAACTAATTCACTGCTTGGTATACGATCTTAATAAGACTGCATGTGTACAATATGCTTCATAAAAAGTAGATACGCTTGCCTGTTAATAATATTAAAAAAAAGAGAAAGGTGGTATCTGATAGGATAAAATAAGGCACACCCTCCTCTACATGTAGTTTCTGAAACTTACTTGTGCAGTTGAACACTATCTGACTGCTCTACAAACTTCCACTGCATGTAATGCTTAGTATGGACTAAACAGTCCCTGACAACTACACGTAGCACAAAAGACCAATTCTGGGTCGCCTTACCCGACCATGACTGTCTGTGTATAAAACCCCTGAAATAAATTAAATAATAGCACTGGATGTACCCGAGTCTGCATGAGTGATGGCCTACTAATATTATAAAGGTAATTTCTGAGTGCAATTGGCAGGAGAGGCGAGCCTAAGATCAAGAGATTTGTCTCCATGCAGATATTCACTGTACACTACATAAAATGAGACGCAACCTAACAGTGTCCCTATAAGTCATACTTTTCTAGCATTTGGAACCAAGCCCCAACCATGTCCTTGATCATTTTTAAAGTAATTTATTCACTTTTGGTGTTGCTTGTGTACTGTATACACGCTGCTTGTTTTAATGTGATGTTTCTTGCATGTGTTGCAACCAGCAACTTAAAAAAGTTCCCATGCTTCCCTCTAGATGTGGTTTGATTGAGCTTGCATCATTGGTGAATAAGAAGTACAGATTTGCCTGTAAAAGTCTACTCCTGCCTGTCTTTTGACCCAAATCATGGATTTGCCTCAAGGTGCTTGAAAGAGCCTGGATATAATGTCTTCCCACTCAGAGTCTCAAGTGTTACATCATCTCAAAGGTTCGAGAGAATGTTAGCCTGCAGAAACCTTTACATACAGGCTCGCTATGTAAAAAAGAAATGTGTCTAAAGGTACGTTGTGCTCATGGACGGACTGGTATGGGAGTTCCTTTCATAATACAAGTATCTTTACAGCTGTGCTCTGTGACTGTGTGTAAGACAAGATAGTGTGTCCTCTTCTTCGGGGGATTCATGTCTGAGCAATTCTTTCCTTTGTGATTGGTGTGGTGTGTTGGCATGTGTGTATGTGTCCTCAGATTGCACAGGACTTTGAGTGTGGGTATGAAATGATCACGTTGGGGCTTTGGGTGTGTGCTTGTGTGATTCTCAGTGGATGCTTGCAGACTCAAAGCAGCAGCAAAGCAGAACAGCACAACATCAGGACCTGTCACTAGTCATAAGTGTGTGCATGTGTGTATGAGTGTGTCGTTAAAAGTAATATGTTTAGTTTCAGCAAATCCAAACACTGCTGGAGTCCAAGTTTGTGCATCGGGACTGGGATCCCAGAAAAAAATAAAAATAAATACAAATAAAAAACCTTTTTTACAAATCCAGAACAGATGGGAGCATACTAAGTGTAAAAGACTGCTTAGTCGCCTTTGTTTATAAACTAATTAGTTTATGTAGAAGAAATGTGATTGGTTACCCATTGGTCAATTTTGTTTAAGGGTGTCTGCAGCATTGGGTGGGAGTGGTCCGACGTTTTGGCTGGGCTGGTAAAAGTGTAGGGTACCAAGTGTACCCATTGAGGTAGATCTGCACCTGTATTATGGAAAACTGTAAATTGATTGGATCA
Organism: Neosilurus hyrtlii; assembly: GCA_028564935.1. Classification (NCBI taxonomy): domain Eukaryota; kingdom Metazoa; phylum Chordata; class Actinopteri; order Siluriformes; family Plotosidae; genus Neosilurus; species Neosilurus hyrtlii. Next base: position 4,215,654 of record JAOUQZ010000012.1, on the reverse strand, counting down.
TACCAGCCAGTTCTCTCTCAAGGATATTGAAGTTGAAGCAATCTGAGATTAATATAAAGAGAAGTGACTTTGGGACCAAAAGGTCGCTGGTTCGATTCTCGAACCAGTAGGAAAAAGCTCCAGGCACCCCCAATTTGTGTGGCAGCCCACTGCTCAGAGTGTATGTGTGCTCACTTTGGATGGGTTAAATGCAGAAACAATAATTTTCTGAACCGCTTAATCCTAATTAGGGTCGCGGGGAGGATGGTGCCCATCTCAGCTGACTCTGGGCGAGGGCAGAGTACACCTTGGACAGCTCGTCAGGCAGAAACACGCTGACGGCAATGCAGCCTACCCTTGATGAAAATCAGCAGTGGTTCTTTTACATGCCTCTCACCATAGACAGTGAGAGACATGGCCTGCATTTGATAAGGAATTTTAGCTGCATTGGGGGGACAGCAGTGACATCCTGTTGATAGTGGGGCTTGAACCACCGCCCTTGGGATCAGTAATCCAGCACCCTACCACCAGGCCACCACAGCCCCAATTAATGCAGTATAGGAATTAAAAAAATATATACATAAATAAATAAATTCATGCCGGGATTTCAGGAGTTTTGACCAGGCCGATCTAGATTACCCACCCCTCCCGTTATTAATCCCAGGAGTCATGCAGGGTTGCTGCATGGCAGAAGTTAAGGTGGTGGAAAGGCAGGTGTTAGCAGTCTAGTTGTGAGTTCTAATTCCCAAACTGGCTACAAACTGGAGTCCTCCATTTCTCTTACAACATGCTCCACTGGGGACTGCTCCAGCAACGCCTGATCCAAGCTGCATAGCTGTCCCATTTGAAAAAACGAGAATGTCTGCTGGGGTTTGGTGACTTTCTTTGCGATTCGATAGCGTTTGCCAAACTTTCCATGAGAGTGTCAGAGTATGTACTGAATATTGGGCAGGGATCAAACTTTTCTTGCGATTTTACATAATTGTTGACGTGTATTGCTGGTTTGGACAGGACTGAAAAAACCTTTCTGAGGCATGGCTGGGATCTGTCAGACTTTCTGTAGGGGTGGCCAAGCATGTCCAAGAGGGTATGTGGGAGTGGGCGGGATTGGTGAAAGTTCCATCAGAATTGGTATAAGTTCAGGCACAAATAGTCAAAGATGTTTGCAGGATTGAGTGGGATTGATCAGACATTATGTTAGAGTGGAGAGCATTGATCAGACTTTCTGAGGGAGCTGAAAAGGACTGATCAAAATGTCCGTGGGAGTGGGTAGGTGGGTTTAGTCAAACTTCCTGGAGAGTGGGTATGCTTGGTCAACAGTGCCTACATGAGTGGGTGGGATTGGTCAAACATTATTTGGAAGTGGGCAGTATTAGTCAAAAGGTGCATTCAGCTATTTTCCATCACTGTATAGCTTTAACTTAACATAATGCATGCCAGACTTTAAATGATGCATACTAGTTAGAAATTTTGTCTGACTTTCTTAGGAACTGCGGAGCGTCATCATGACACGTTATTAAAATCTCGTAGAAGCAAGGCACACGCAGATGTTTTCAGCCAGCCAGTGCGGTTGCTTTCCATCTGCTGCACAAGCTGGAACACGCCTTTGTGATGTCAGAGCATCACCCTTACTGAAAGTGTGAACAATTTTAAACCGGATGAAATGCCTGGATCTGATATGCAACAGCTGCTCTACAAAAACCTTTATCCCTCTTTATATTAGCGAGATATACTGTTGTATCCAACAATAATTTCTTTCACTCATTCTCTAAGCTGCTTAATCCTAATTAGGGTCTTAGTGCTGGTGCCCATCTCAGCCAACTCCGAAAGCGGGTACACAGCTTGCCAGGCCATTGAAGGGTCAAAACACATACAATGATTTACACTTACTCTCACACTTAGCCTACTGTGCATGTTTTTGGACTGTCAGAGGAAACCAGAGTACCTGGAGGAAACCCACGCAGGCATGCGGAGAACATGTAAACTCCACACAAAAACGCTCCGAGCCCGGGAATCGAACCCAGGCCTTCTTGCTGCGAGGCGGACGTGATGACCACTGTGCTTAATAAATAAAAATTTTGAATTTTTTTTCGTGAGTTATTCCATAATCAAACCTAAGAAAAACAAGGTCGGACTTGAGAGCAAACACTGAAATATTGACACCTGTGCAGGCGGGACACTCTCTTGCATTTTCTCTCTTGCAATTCATTTTACTGCCAATAAATGTCTTCCTAATGTTTTAATTTATTACAACATTACAACATCCCAAGGTCACTGAAACGGTGTTATATTACATATTTATTAGTGGACATGTTTTTTCCTGTTCTAGCAGAGGTTAAATTCTTTATAAACAATTCCCTGCATATTCTGATATAAAGTAGTTTAAGCATGCTAGGACTATGCTAGGACATTCGGTAACTTTTTGTTTATCACGCCATGCTATCCTTTTCATTAAGGCCTATATTAGAGCTCATTTCTAAACAAGAGTAAAGAACTTAAATCCATAAAATCTCCTGGTAGTCGTGTCAGTTGCACACTACATCAGGAAGAGAACCCTGTCCTGCCTGGCTGGCATATTTCACATCTCCTTCCTGACTGAGACTGACAGCTTGTGTTGACCGTCAAATCAGCTGCAGGCGATGCTGGATGTTTTGCCACTTCCTGAGCAGTCGGAAGGAAAACCAAGAGTGTTTACATGAGCAGGTGAGATAAATAACACTTGCCATAGAAATGCACTGTATTGGTCAGGAGTGTCCAGTGGAGGCTTTGGTAAAAATACTTTAGGGGATGTGCAGGATTGGAAGAACATTCTGTGAAGGAGATCAGGATTGGTCAAAAGTGCCTGCGGGTGCAGGTGGGATTGATCGGAATTCTTTTGCGCACAGACACAGTCTGCCATACTTCACTTACTCGTTTGCCAAACTGCTTAATCCTACTAGGGTTGAGGCAAAGCTGGGGCCTATCTCAGCCAAAACTGGGCATAGGCTGGAGAAACAGCTCACCAGACCATCGCAAATCGACATACACACATCCATTCACACTCACACTCACACCTTGGGGCAATTTGGAACAGCCATTCAATCTAACAATGCATGTCTTTGGAGTGTAGGACGGGACCGGGGTACCCGGAGAACATGAACACTCCGCACAGAAACGCCCTTGCTGAGCCCAGGAACTCTTTGCTGTGAAACAGACGTGCTAACCACTACACCACCCCTCTGCCATACTTATCTAGTCTTACATTTACATCATTGCATCCCACTAGAGGAACTAATGCGATATCAAAGCCTGACTAAGCTTAAGCAGAAGAGCCTGTTAGTTTTGGACTTCTGTCAAATCCTTACAAATCATCCTTAGTGCTTTGCCTTGACAGAAAGACAAAAGAATACATAAGGACTGGATAAGAGCGTATAAGAGACATGAGATAATTCCTGCACATGTCCCACTATACCCAGCAGCAACAGAAGAACAGCTTTAGTGGAGTTCTGTTTGATCAAATTATGATAGACATCAGCAGCCTGGAGTTACAGCATGAGCAATGCAGCCAGAGATAACAAACCAAATGCTTGAATGGAAAGATCTGTAGTGTGTGTGCGTGTGTGTGTGTGTGTGTGTGTGTGTGTGTGTGTGTGTGTGTGCTTGGATTTGGGTTTTCATCACTGGAAGGAAGAGATGTCAAAGTAAGAAGGTCCTGGGTTCGAGTCCCAGGCTCAGGCTTATCTGTGTGGAGTTTATATGCTCTCCCTGTGCTTGTGTGGGTTTCCTCCTGGTGATCTGGTTTCCTCCTTCAGGGTAAAGACATGTACGTGGTCACGAGTGGTCTTAAACACAAGTGAGCCTCTGTCCACCCAGCAGTTTAAATGGGAACCAGTAAACATATTGGGAAGGTAACCTGTGATGTTCGAGCATCCCATCCAGGAGGAGTTGAGCTCCTTGTCACTTCATGCTACGCAAATCGGGATAAGCTCCGACTTAAGAGCCAGAAGGCTTGGGTGGAAAAGCCCAACAAAGAGTTTTTAATTTTTTTTTTTAAATGTAGCAGTTGTTATATAGTATAATATTATAGATGAAGGACCAAGCAGATCATGTCCTTTCCATGCAGTATATACTAACTACTAGTATACTATGCTTCTGTAAGTCCTTGCTTAGGATTTAGTGGTAAACACATCCATAGTTAGCGATAATAAAGAAGTAAAATAACTAATAACAAATACATGAAGTGTGTGTAAATAAATAAATAAATAAATACAATACCAGATTTCGCAGTATCAAAAGCTAAAATCAGGTGAGTTATACTTTTGTGTGTTAATGAATTTCATACCACAGTGCTGCTGAATTTTAGATTCCAGTTGATCAGAAAGGTATCAAGACCAATTGATCCAGTTCCCCTGCAACTGACAGTCTGCATTCTAAGTAACTGAATAAAAACAGTCTACAGGTTTATTTCCCTATAACAGCTTCCCCCAAGGCACGTAGTTCTATATGTAATACATGAGTGAGTGAAATATCAAATACAAATATCAAATAAATAAATAAATAAATAAATAAACAAATGGAAAAGATTCTCACCTGGAGGATCTGGCAGCGTTGAGAGGAGCAGTCGATGTTCTCACACGGTTGGTACATTCCAAGGGTCACACAGTTCAACAGGATCACCATCATACTCACTCGCTCAAACCACGTGCGGAAGAAAGTCAAGGCCAACTCGGTACAATTCACAGCAAGTCATTCTAGTTCTGTTGGAATTCTAATCCACAAATCATAAAGGCTTTACTAGGTTTAAGGTCGTCGTGAGATATTGTTTCCCGTGCAAGAAAAATTGAGGTTAAACTCACTCATTCATTTTCTGAACCGCTTAATCCTAATTACGGTCGCGGGAAGGCTGGCGCCCATCTCAGCCGACTCTGGGCTAGGGCGGGGGAGGTTTAATTTTATGTGTTGATTGCATTTCATTTTTTTTTTTCTTTTAAATTTCAATGTTTAGCAAATTCAAACAATGTTGGCTGAGATAGGCTCCAGTCTCCCCGCAGGTTACAGCCTTATATTCCGACAGTCCATCGATCCGACAGCCGATTGGTCCGACAGTCTGAACATTAACCCTAACACAACTGAACTGAGTAGGGTGCCAAACTGATTTAAGCAGGGTGCCCATCTTATATGAGTAGGGCTGCATGGAGCCACCCCCTCCCTATGACCCCAGTAGGAATAAGCGGTTCGGTAAATGAGTTTCAAATTCTGTTTTGCTCAATTCTATTGGACACAACAAGATGATAAATCAAAATCCAGTAGCCAACACCAGAACATCTTTTATTTTTTTTTTACCATTTACTGCATCTTATTATTATTATTATTTATATGCTATAATGCCTTTAATTACAGATGGCAGTATGAAAATTTTAATATTCAAACATATCTTTAACTTTTCTGCGTTCAGCTTCTCAAAAACATATACACTGTATATTAGAATCCCGTTAACAATAAAAGTTGGACGAAAGCACAAAAGGCTCTTCTTGCAATCTTAAAATCATAGACAAAGTCCACAGAGATGTTCAGTCTAAGTAGGAAAATCCATAACCATAAAGAGAGAAAACAGATGAGGGTCAAAACCAGGAAAAAACAACAACAACAACAACAACAACAACAACAACACCAATGAACAAAATAGCACTGGGGAAATAAGGCTTAGATATTTTATTGGATATTTAATAATGTGAGATGTGATAGTTACAAAGAAACAGACAGGTCTACATAGACAAAATAATTAATGACCAATCACAGAACACAGTGGCCACAGTAAGGTACCAAACCCATTACAGGACACAGGTGGTGAAAGGTGGAGTAGAGAAACAAAAGCCCGTGGAAATGTAAACCAAAATCACACGATCTAAAGCAAAGGGGAAAGAAAGGTACTCAGAAAACCCTTTGTGATTTCTGTCGAAATGTGCCCCGGGTGCGGGTGGTGGGGGCGCCATATTGGCCATCATGGTGCATCATGGTTACATTGGAGTTGGTACTACCTTTATATCTGAGAAATTAGGGACTCCCTCGGCTATTAACAACTGTTTCCACTATACCTGAGGGGTTCCAGGGTGGCCGCCGGATCACTGTTAATTTTAATTTAATAAATACGCTCTGTATTAAGCTACCTGATTCGTTTTTCACGTTATTTTGCTCCATGATTTGTTTTTACACATCTGATTTTTCAAATAAATACACATAACTAATTTGCACCAGTTAGCCATAACATTAACACCACCTGACTGCTATACACTGTGTTCTATCATAACCAGCATTCATCTTCATCTTCATCTTCTTCCGCTGGTTCCGGGATCGGGTCGCGGAGGCAGCAGCCTAAGCAGTGACTCCCAGACGTCCCTCTCC
>JAOUQZ010000012.1:4188944-4209194 GCA_028564935.1 Neosilurus hyrtlii | reverse complement strand
CACACACACACACACACACACACACACACACACACACACACACACACACACACACACACACACACACACACAAACAAGGTGGTACACTTTTCTCGTGGGGTATGCCGGCCTCACAGCAAGAAGGTCCTGGGTTCAAGTCCTGGAATTTGCATACATGAATTTGCAGACTCGGAATTTGCAAGCTCTCCCTATACATGTACGGGTTTCCTCCCCGGTACTTCAGTTTCCTTCCACAACCCCAAAACATGCACACTAAGCTAATTGGCTGTTCCAGTTGATTATAAATGGTTTTTGTGCTTGTGTGTTGTCCTATGATGGTCTGGCGAGCTGTTCAGTGTGCACCCTGCCTTCACCCAGCGTCGGCTGAGATGCGACCCTTATCAGAATTTTTTTTTTTACATTCATCATTGATTCAGGCAACCTCCCTCGACTGTCGCTTATTAAAATGCAAAAATTAACCATAAACATCTCGATTTAGTTTGCTTTTCATATGTTCCTGTGTAATATACAATAAAACCACTATTTTTGCTTCCCCTGGGTTTACACTAAGGCATGATGTCTGTGATCTCCACGATTCAAAAAAAGCATGGAGCTCCACAATTTATGAGCACAACTGGGGTATTGAAAGAAGGCTGGGGGCATCCAAGAGATGAAACTTGAAGGAATTGTGTTTCCATGTTAATCAAGATCCCCCACGATGACACGTTAAGGTCTGTTAAGCTGTACTATGATTCGCACATTCTATCATGATTGGCGCCAAATTGTAATAGATCGTAATAATTACCACAATCACCACAATTCCACAAAGTCCCCTCAAGATCATCACGAATCCACCAAGTTCTTTCAAGATCATCATGAATTCACCAAGTTTTTTCAAGATCATCACGATTCCACCAAACTCTCTCAAGATCATCACGAATCCACCAAGTTCTTTCAAGATCATCATGAATCAACCAAGCTCCCTCAAGATCATTACGATTCCACCAAGTTCTTTCAAGATCATCATGAATCCACCAAGCTCCCTCAAGATCATCACGATTCCACCAAGTTCTTTCAAGATCATCATGAATCCACCAAGCTCCCTCAAGATCATCACGATTCCACCAAGTTCTTTCAAGATCATCATGAATCCACCAAGCCCCCTTAAAATCATTACGATTCCACCAAGTTCTTTCAAGATCATCACAAATCCACCAAACTCCCTCAAGGTCATCATGTTTCCACAAAGTTCCCTCAAGATCATCACGTTTCCACCAAGTTTCCTCAAGATCATCACGATTCGATCCCTCGACCCCTCCACGCTCCTCATGATTCTTTCACATTGCAGAGATTGAGGACATCATGCTTCAGTGTAAAGCCAGAGTTAGGCTTAAACGATATCTTTGAATAGTTTAAAAATATATACCGATTTGATGACGATTTATAATGATTTTCCTCTGAAGAATGCATTAAAGCATAGACAGGAATATGTTTTTTTCGTAAAACATGTCAAAATTACTAGCCATGGTAATCATGTGTACATTACAGCGGCCGCAGCTGAAGATTATGTTAAATCGTTCTGGAATATTTCTTTAATCCCAATATCCAGACAGTGTATGTAGCAGAGCTTGTAATTCCTTGTATAAAACTGTGAAGAATGTGATCCTAATTAGATTGCTATGCGAAGAAAAGCTTGAAAGAGTGCTGGATCTGCCGATCTTTGAGGACATTAGTAGTGTTTGTGAATGTGTGAGTTAGGATCTGCTAATGCACCCGCATTGCGTTGTATTTGTAGTGCTAATTAGAAGCCATTCCTGTTTTTTTCTTGTCATTCGGAAATGCCGCGGTTTGTCTATCATCTCTCTGAAGCTTGCCCCGTGCTTTCACTTAGATGCTTTAGATCTCATTCATCAGGGATGTGTGCTGTCGCTTTTTGTGCCGACGTGTTAAGAGCAGAGCTGGCTCCCTTTAATGCCCCTTAACAACGCCGCCCTCGACTGCCTTGCGATGCCGCAGTGAAAACAGCCGTATCAAACTCTTGACCAGTCACCTACTGCTTCTATAAAAATCTCCCAGCACCAGCAGGAAGTGCTTAGAATTGACACTGGAAGCTCTAGCAGGGGTTAAAGCACTGCGTCAGGCATTCCACTATACTTCACTGGCATTATATCACAAATTTATGCATAAGTGTACATTCTTAGGATTTTTTTTTTAATTATATATTTATTCTCTCATTGTAGAAAAGAAGTTCACCACCCAGAAATCTTCAGGCAACAGAAATATTGAAATATTGTCAGGAACTGACACTGAGTTCGAAAGTTGATAACGAAAATAGCTCATGAAAAAATGAGTTTTAGTCTCTGGCTGTACACCTACAAGGTACACCAACAAGGTAAGTGTAATGTAGGCGTACAATTGCGTAACACATAATAGATAATGAATTGGTAGCATGATATGTATATCAGCATGGTGTTTCCATAGTGAGAGGATTCACAAGAAGTCTGTATTATGACAGTGTGTGAAATTTGTACATTAAAGAAAACAGGGGATCCACAAGAATTCCCATAAATAAATAAATAAATAAATTAATTAATTAATAAATAAGTAAGTAAGTAAGTAAGTAAGTAAATAAGTAAATAAATAGCTTTATTACGAATACCATAAATACACATATTTCATTGTGTTAGTATACTACACAAAACCAAAAGCGAAAAAAAGGTTAATGCTTGGTCCGGGGTCAGGTCGTGGGGGCAGCAGCCTAAACAGTGAGGTCCAGACGTTCCTCTCCCCAGCACTCCGTCCAGCTCATCCGGATGGACACCGAAGCATTCTCAGACCAGCCGAGAGACATAGTCCCTTCAGGACCTATGCCTTTGGCTTCCACTCAGCTCACAGTGCACCTGACCCCTAGAGCCACTCCCACAGGTGGTTGATCCATAAAGGGTAGACTTACGTCTCCCCCCGGCTGGGCTCCATGGGCCAGATGCTCGCCTTTGAGCCCTCTTCCAGTCTCCGCCCGGGGGGTTTTGGGATGGGGACGGGACCCGGTAACCTGCATCCTTGCAAGGGAAACTGAGTCCCTTCTATTATTCCTTTCATAAGAGTCTTCTGAACCGGACTTAATCTGGACCATCACCTAGACTTAGTCTGCTGCCTCCGTGACCCAACCCTGGATCAAGCACATGATGACGATGATGGTACTGATGATATAATAATGTCTTGAAAGCAGTTGTGCACATTGTGCATTTTTAAATCCCCCTCTGCTTTGCCGTGGTGTGGTGCACTGTCTGCTATCCCTAATCCCACACTCATCAGCCTGGTACGAGTGTCTATGGCTCAACTGTGGCTGATCGGGTGTGTAGCCTGTCTGCAACTTCATTCGCTCGTTAAAAACAGCAATTCAGGAGAATTGCACACATTTACAGTTATATCCCAACTGCATCTTGTTCACCCTGTTACCTTGCCGACAGCAAAACATAAGAGATCTGCTTCTTCGGTTAAACTAAATCTCATTACACTTTAGCTTTATTCACTTTACATCATTTAATCAGTGTTGCTTCTCTTCTACTACTATAAATAACCTGCATGCTTCCTTCACACACATGTTACCCTCACTCACTCCCTCATTTACCAAACCGCTTAATCCGATTAGGGTCATGGGGAGGCTGGAGCCTATCCCAGCTAACACTGAGGTGAAGATGGGGCACATCCTGAACAGCTCGCCAGATCGCCGCAGAGCAACACACAACCATTCGCACTCACACTCACACCTAGCGGCAATTTGGTACAGCCAGTTAGCCTAATCTTCGTTAGCAAGTCTTCGGACTGAAGGAGGAAACCAGAGTACCCGGAGGAAACCTGCACAATCACAGGGAACAGATAACATGCAAAGTTTATACAAAAACACCCGAGCCTGAGACTTGAACCCAGGACCTGCTTGCTGTGGGGCAGTGAAATGAAATTTCCGCCCATGGACAGAGAGAGAGAAAGATGTAGACTTGAAGATTGTGGAAGGATCTATGGCTCTGATGTCTGTTGATGCTCTCTCTCTCTCTTCCTCTCTCTCTCCCATTTTTTCTCTCTTTATTCATCTGGAATGAGTAACAGCGCCTGATGTGAATTTGATAAGGCCACCATTTGAAATATGCCATTTAATAAAGTCCTGCTGGGACAGTGGCGCAGTGGTTAGCACGTCTGCTTCACATCAAGAAGACCCAGGTTTGATTTCCGGGCTCAGGTATTTTTTGTGGAGTTTGCATGCCCCCCCACCCCCCCACCCCCTGCATATGTGGGCTTTCTCTGGGTACTCTGGTTTCCTCCCACAACCCAAGGACATGTTTATTAGGGTAATTGGTTATTCCCCTAGGTGTGTGAATGGTTGTGTGTCTGTGTTGCGTTGCGATGGTCTGGCGATTGCTACTTCTTGTTTGCCCGCAGTCGGCTCAGATGGGCTCCAGCCACGACCTTACTAGGGATAAAGTAGCTCGGAAGATGATATGATCTGCAAAATCAATCAATCAATCAATCAATCAATCAATGCCTTGTAATGGCCTGGCGAGCTGTCCCGTGTGTACCCTGCCCTTGCCCAAAGTCAGCTGGGATGGCCTCTCCGCGGCCCTAATTAGGATTAAGTGGCTTAGAAAATGAATGAATAAATAAATCAACTTTCTTTCTGCATTAGTGGAAGTTTCTTATTCGGATGCAGCAGTACTGGAGACCTTTCACTTGTTGATGATTCATATACAGGGGAATTATATTCACACCCTGCTGTTTAAGTGTATTTAATCAGAACTGTGTTCCTTGATGTTCGGAAGCCAGCGGACTGAAAAGGGCCAAGAATCTCTGATACACAAAGTTAGATGCTTATTTGAAAAGCAATGAGTAGTGTGATGTGTTTATGCCACACACCCATACTAACACACACACACACACACACACACATCAGAGGAGTGGTTGAGTCACAGCTCGTTTTTGATCTCCATATCATCATGCTGCTAGGTGACACTATGATGCGACTACGACAAAAACTGAGAAGATGAGACGCGAAATGCAAGTACGTGTACGGGATCATTCGGCTGAGGGTACATCGGCATGGTTTTTTTAACAAACGCACACACACACCTGCTGAGTTCATTCCACTCTGTTTAACCTCGGCTCACCCTTCATCCTTTCTCATCGACCATGACCAAACCTGCTACCCAACAGGTGTTCTACGATTCATACAGGAGGCAGATGGTTTTGACTCTGATGTGAAACTTCATCTAGGGACATACGTACTAAACGGTGTAAAATGTTCCCATCTTGCTATTCAGTTCCAACTAAAACTACAAATATTCGATCATTTGTCTTCACTAAACACTTTCGAAAGCTCACCATGGACGCTGTGAGTTAAGTGAGAATACCCAGGATACAATGCCAGTCAAATGCAAAATACCATGTTCACACCTTCACACCTCCCAGCCAGCACTTGTGCACATGTGGGACCCATGTGGATAGTAAGTGGGCTGAAAAATGGGTCTAATATGGGACTGTCCGTGGGGTTTCATAGTAGCCCCATGTCACTTGCCCACATGAATTCATTTCCTTTTAGTAACCCAACTTAGATCCACATAGAGAGCCCATCTGGGCTTGCCAAAGTGTGATGTTCTGTCAACCCAAGTGGGCCTCAGTTAAGGTGCCCACTTTGAGCCCTTGCTCACTTGGTGCCTATGTGGCCCACTTGGGGCCCTTATACACATGTAGGCATTGACATGGGGCCACTTTGGAACCCATGCTCCAATTTTTAGCTTACAACCCACATACAAGTGCTGGCTGGGTTTGGGACAAGCTAGCATAGTCACTGTATGCACTAGCATGTTTTTGGGATATAGGATAAAACCAGAGGTTGCCAGGAGAACATAGAACAGAACACAGCTCTGAACTAAACCGAAGACCCACTGGGGCTAAAATGGGGTTGGGGAGACACCAAGACGTTACCAGACCAGCTGAGAGCCAAGGTCCCTTGAGCGTGTTCTGGGTCAACCCAGGGGTCTGGGCTCTTCCCCAAAATACTCTTCATTCATTCATTCATTCATTTTCTGAACCGTTTATTCCTAATTAGGGTCACCGGGAGGCTGGCGCCCATCTCAGCCGACTCTGGGCGAGGGCGGGGTACACCCTGGACAGCTCGCCAGGCCATCGGAGGGCCCAAAATACTCTTTTTAAAACAATATTATTAATATTACAAGGTTCCAGATTCGTAATTACTACATTGTGCTTGTGTTCAAACCCAGGATCTTCTTGCTGTGAGGTGGACGTGTTCTTCTCACACAATAGCTTCACCATCACTTACAGTATATTCTGGTTTATGCTCCAGACTAGTAACCACTGTATAAATGAGGGAAATGTGAAAGGGACATGATGCATGATGTACATCTTAATGCAAGTTTTCACACTGTTAGCTATGTCAGCTCGCTGTACCAAAAAAATTAATGTCATGTCCCCACTCAAGACCACCAGAAAGTTTTGAGTGGGGACATGACACCACTTTATTCCCCACTCAAGACCATCAGATAGCCCCCAGACTGTCAGGCACTTGTAAATCACAAATACGGGGCAAATCAATAAATGCGAATGTAATATAAACGTGCAAGAGTGCAAACTTCAATTAAGATGACACGTGAAGCGCGATACAACAACCCTAAACGACACTGCAGGTAACAACACAATTCACACTAACTACCCTGAGCAGCAGGAGCATCATTAGAATGAAGTCGGTGGTATAATTGCGTGAAGCTGAGCTGACTGACTGTGCAAATTACATGAGATTGGAGTTCGGGGGGTGTCTCGACAAGACATTTTGCTAATTTAAAAAGCGAGGATGGATGTCATTCTGGGAGATCGTAGCGAATTGGATGATGATACACACAAGATTGACAAGAGAAAGTGAAGCTAAGTAAAGAATCAACAAAGCAACAATGAAATTAATTTAGTGTTGCACAGACGGAGCAACTATCAGAAGGTCCCAGCTTGGAGGGTCCCACTGTGCACATTAGACTCATATTTACAGATTTTACTCATTGAGCATCTCTGCAATCAGCTCCTCTCAACACTGATCTGATGAATATCACTCGCAGGTGTGCAGAGAGATTGCAGTACAAAAGAGTGCCACAGGGGGTGCTGTCAGACAGGCATGCCCCCCACTACCAGAACAGCATTTAGTCCTCACCCAACTGTAAAATATCACATCGCTCCCTCTTTCTTGTCTTACTCTGCTCATAGTATCCAAAATCTAATTCAAACTGTCACTATATATTTTTACTTGTTCTCTCTCTCTGCCTCTCTGTGTAACAAATGGATGCCCCCAATATGGTCCTCACACGGCTGTAACATATCATGTGGTTGCGACTTTCCTGTCCTGCTCGTGTTTTAGTGTCCAGAATCTAATCTAATTCATTGCTACTATATTTTTAGTTGTTACCTCCATACACAAAACTGGGATGTGCCCATAGTAGTGGCGCAGGAACCTGAATAAATAGATCACATGGTGACACAGGCACCAAATTTGGTCTGATATTTCCTCAAGCAATACGATAAATTAGTAATTAGTAACCGAGCGCGAGGTCTGTACAAAGAAATCTCAGCCTGAGGTCTATAGGACAGACCAAGTTGACAGCAAGGACCGGGTGAAAAAGACGAAGGTCTGTGATGGCGCCCATCTCAGCCGACTCTGGTCGAGGGCTGGGTACACCCTGAACAGCTCGCCAGACTATCTCAGGGTAACACACATACAACCATTCATATTCATATTCACACCTAGCGATTTGGAACAGCCAATTAGCCTACTGTACATGTTTTTGGACTGCAGGAGGAAACCAGACTCCCCGGGGAAACCCACACAAGCACGGGGAACACATGCAAACTCCACAAAGAAACACCCGAACCCGGGAATCAAACCTGGGTCTTCTTGCTGTGAAGCGGACATGCTAACCACTGTGCAAGTGTCCCGCCAGGAGTTTATTAAATGGCATTTAAATGGCATCACATCAGGTGCTGTTACTCATTCCAGCTGAATATCAATGTGCATATTCAAAAATTCCACAACTTTAGGATCGGGCATGTTTTATTTCTTACACTTTTCTTTGTGAAAGCGCTTCACTTTGAATACTTTTATAGCATCCAGAATCAATAGTCCTTCACTATATGCTTCGCCAGCAACTACATACATTAGTAACACAAGGATGCCCCCAATAAGTCCTCAAATGACTACATTTTCCCTCCCATACTCCTGTATTAGTGTCCGGAATCTAATCCAATCCTTTTCTGTACTTGAAACACTCCACAATCTATTATTATTGTGTCTCTTATTGTTAATTTGGACCCTCAATTATTCACATTCAAGACCTTTATTCTATTCCCACCACTGGACAGGCTATTATTGGACCAGTTCAGGCTAAATTCTAACCAGACCACAAGGCAATAGCGGAAAAACCTTGAAATCTTTTAGGAAGTGAGAAAATAGAAAGTGTCACCTCAATCTGTTCAGCTAGATGTAAAGGAAAGGAGGCAAGCACTACTTGAACTAATGCATAGATTGAAACTGTAAATTGAACCCTGGCTATAACTCTCTTCACCGTAACCAAGGTGAAGCAGAACAGCAAGAAACTAAAGGAATGTTTCATCTAAAAAAAATTCCTCCTGATCTTTAATGTGTTTGATCAGCCAGTATTTGGTGTTGGAAGCTCTTTCACAAATAGCTATTATAGATGAAATAACTCAGGAAGTCTCTCTCTCTCTCTCTCTCTCTCTCTCTCTCTCTTTCTCTCTCTCTCTCTCTCTCTCTCTCTCTCTCTCTCTTTAACCAAAAATGGATTTCACTATATACAAATTATAGAAAAGACAAACACTCTTACTCATCTCACTTATTCGCCAAGCCACTCTATCCCAAACTTTATGGCTCGGACATTCCGATGTGGTTTGGATGTTCCCTCAGCGCTTGCGTGTGTTTCCTCCAGGTGCTCCAGTTTCCTCCCACAGTTTAAAAACATGCCTATTAGGCTTAACTGGCTATTTCAAATCGCCCCTGGGTGTGAGCACGAGTGTGAATGGTTGCATATGTGTTCCCCTGCCCCGGTCCGGCAAGCTGTTCAGGGTGTTTTCCCAGTGTCGGCGATAATAGGCACCAGCCTCCCAACGACCCTAGTAGGATTAAGCAGCTCAGCAAATGAGTGATTGAGTGGACCATCCTTGGCAATGCTTTCACTCAAACCTGGTGGAAATGGGGGTAGGTCACTAGTCAGGACATGGTTCCTAGAACCCTGAAGAGAAATGGTTAAAGAACCTTTTCCCTGTTGGCTGATAAGCAGTATGACTGGTGTTTTACTGAGAAAATAATTAATTAATTTAAGAATGAATGGCTGTTGGCTTAAAGTTATATGCGAGAATATAAAAGCTAAGTGAAAAAAGTGCAGTTGTCCTTAATAGGTAATCCCTAATAAGCACTAGATCTTCACTAGTCAGTAAAAGCTCCCTTGACTCGTTTTCAGCACAGCTTTTGGAAAATTCATGAGCGCTATTGGCACTGAGCTCCGTTTGCTCGCCACAAAATTTCATCAGGCGCATTTTATTAAGCTGTTTTATTTGTCGGTGTTGCTGGACCGAAGCCGTCCTGCAGTCAGCAGCCGTATTTCTGTCTTAATTGGCCAGAACTCTGGTGAGTTTCACTGTAATGGACTGTAGTTTGAAATAGTTGCATGAGACAGCAAATCTAATTTGTCCAGTGATGAGGGAATTATTGCGTTGGCTTGAAAAAGCATGAGATAAGTGTCATGCGGAGGGATTTTTCTTCTCCTATGGTTTCTGCCATGGTAAGGGAAGTGCTGCTGAGAGAAAAGCAAAAACACACATGCTAAAACTAAAACTCCAATTTAAGCCACATGTTTACTCTTATTAGCACTTAGCTAGAGATTCGCAACCCCCCCGTCTAAATTCACGCTTTTTCTCAGTCGCTCACTCCTCCATTTCTCCACTCTTCGTCTAACTCTTTATTCCCTGTCTATGTTAGAGTATCAGCGGATGATAGATCTTACTGCGCTTTTGTTGCTATGATGAACTGAATAGATAATGATCGCTTCCGCTCGCACACCCTGGAGAAGACCCGCCACTGAATCGATCCGGACTTCTTGCCAAATAAATGAATAAACCGATCAATATATAAATAAAAAAAGACACAAGGATGATAGACAGCTGGAGAGGCCAAAGAGAAGCAAATAAAGAAAAGGAAGTGAATAAGGATAAAGGATTGAAAATCATAGCGTATGTGCTTAGTCGAACCTATTGAACAAAATATGTTTTTTAAGATAAAATCCCACAAATGGCTTTTTATGCTACTATATCATACTATATAGTGAGATGATTGTGTACTTGGTGTCTAGCTTTGAAAAGCTTTTTAGACAGATCAGAATATACATAAAGATATACAGACAAAGGTAAAAATCTAAGTGTCTTAGTGAGTGTTGGACCAGGAAACTTTCCGTCTGTCCATCTGTCTGTCACACTTTAGTTTCCAGACATTTACTTGCTGCGCGCTGAAGCTGGGGGCTTTCAAATTTGGAATGCTGACTCACTACTATTAGTGCTTGAATAACTTTGTGGGTGGGTGACCTTGACCTACTTTTCAAGGTCACAAATGCAAAACTGTATATTAGGTTCCCAGACTTCTAATTGCATTGCACTGAAGCTGTGGCTTTTAAATTTTAATGCTGACATCCTACTATGAGTGCTAGGATGAGTTTGTGCATGGGTGACCTTGACCTACTTTTCAAGGGCACAAAGGCAAAACTGTATATTAGGTTTCCGGATGTTTACTTGCCACACGTTGAAGCTGGCACTTTAAAATTTGCTATGCTTGTTCTATATTTACATATGAAATGGTCTTTTTAGCGGGAGCATCTTGACCCTTGTGGTCTTTTATTATTATTATTATTATTATTATTATTATTATTATTATTATTTTTATTATAGTAGTAGTAGTAATGAGGAGTGCATTACAACACATAACAAAAATCTGACAAAATCTAACACAGGCATCCAATCGGATTAAGAGCTAATGAGTGTAAAAGCCATAATTACCAACGTGGAAGGTACTGTGCCATGGCGATATTTGTTCCGCAGGAAATTGAGTATATGTTTATTAGTCTTCAGTCCACGAGTGTGCGTTCGGTGCTAATAAGTTATTACCTTTCGTGTGCACTAAGTATTGTTCATGTTATTATTACTAGTCATTTCAGATCTTACAGTAATTGTACTAAAGTAAAGTAATCTTACGATACTTGTTACATTTACATTAACAGGAACTTTCCAATAGGTATAATGCCGGGATCTAATTAGATCGGTACAAGTTCAAGCAGAGCATGCGTTTGTACGAAGACTTGGAAGAGGTACGTATTTAAATTCAAATTTTTTCACTAATGACATAGTAAGTAATGTTATTAGTAGTATTAGCGTAAATATCTCATTCAGGTGATGTAACCTAACGTTACGCCCTGTTATACAACAACATGGATCTGATATTATATATGCCGGTTGGTGCTACCCAAACGGTCAGTGAATACGTGTGTTCGCTCTACCAGTCATTTATATCATCTACTGTGCAGCATGGCCCTTATGGGGTGTGATGGGGTGGAGTCATCAGAAAGAAGGCCACTCCCACAATGTTTAATTGTACACTAAACTAATTGTAATGTAAAATGTCTCTGACACCATGGATAGGATATTCATTCACGGATATGAAATCTACTTTCATGCCTGTATCTTTTATGATTTAATTACAAGTCTAGCAATAACTATATGGTAATATTTGAGAAACTATTTACACCAAGAGCACTCCTCTGCACAAAGCGCAAACCTCTGCAAAGCACAGCAATGAATATGAAGCCAAATGAGAACATATGCAGCACCTCCTTTTGGCCTGCTGTAACACAACACTTCCAAAAAAATCGTACAAGAATGCAGTGTTAAAGAATCGTTCAAAATGTAAAATTCCTTGATGCAAGATATGTTCCAGATATAGAGTAATATATAGAGTGTTCCTTGGCCAAAGCCCCTCCTCTGGTGGAAATGACACGAAAATCTGCACATAACATTTTTTTTGTGTAACCCTGCTAGCATTTGTTAAAAATGTGGACTGTTCTGGTAACTACACTCTTCGAGTAAATCCAGGCGGGTTTTTGGTTGTCACTATAAGGAAACCTTTACAGGGGTTTTTCTGTTCACAAGAGATTTCAAGTAACCACTATGAATGAAATAAAATAATAATAATAATAATAAATTGAAGAACCCATAAAACATGAATCACCAGAGTAAACATGAGCTTACATCTCGGGGTATATGGCATTCTCATTCCATTGGCAACAACCCTTTATAAGAAATAGTTGCCTGAATTCCCAGCAGGGCGATCAGAACCAGAGGAAGGTGTTGATTGTTTTGGGCAGGGAGTGTGTGGGCATGCAGCATGGTGGCTGAATTATGTTCACTAGCTCTGAGGCCCATGTTCCTCTTCCTCTGGTAAAATCCAATAACGCTGAGGATTAGGCTGGAGATAGATGGCACGCTCAGTGCTGGCTGACTGATCCCTCTCATCGGCTTCCAGAGAAATCTGTGCTCTGTGTCGCCTTACATGAACTGGCCTGATTTGCAGTCACCATCAACCCCTTTTGTTCTTGAGTTTCTTTTTCTTTTTTTTTTTTTTGGTTTATCCTTTCTATTATTAATTCATGGGTTTTACTGTTTTGAAGATGATGGCCATTGATATCTCTTGTATTAATTTTATAGAGACGAGAGGTTGCAGTGGCATTGGTTTAGCGGGTTATCCCTTGGGATCACCTCTGATCTCCTGCCCCAATTGGCTATAGGCTCTGTGTCCATGAAAAACAAACATCGACTGACCCTGAGTTCACGCAGGCCAATGATGAAGCAACAGGAACCATTCAACTGTAAACTCAAGTACTCAGTTTCCTTAGCGCTTTAATAACTTGAATTTTTTTAACCATATATGGTAGGGTAAAGGTATAATCTGTTGGACTATTGCACTCGAGCCTACTGGTTCATCAGAGCCACAGTTTATACTCGTTTCCTTAGCATAAAGCAGCTAGGAGCTCAAATCCTCCTGGATGAGACACTAGTCCATCGTAGGTTACCTTCCCAGTATTTATTTATTTTTTTACTGGTACCCATTTATACTGGTTGGTGGACAGAGGCACTCTTGTGGTTGAAACCTTGCCCAGGAGTCTTACCACAGTGGGGGACTAACCACTATTCCACCGGCCCAGCAAACATGGCAGGCACTATTATTAAAGGTTTTTGAAGTGGGTGGGGTAGTAGTTAGCACGTCTGTCTCAGAGCAAGAAGGTGCTGGGTTTGAGTCCTGGCCTAGGGTGTTCTCCCTGTGCTTGTGTGGGTTTCCTTGGTGTACTCTGGTTTTCTCCCACAGTCCAAAGACATGCACCTTAGTATAATTCTCCTGAAGTGCCCTCAGGTGTATATGTGAATGGTTTTGGTTGTGTTGGATACCCAGTGTTTCTGAGATGTTCCTGTGACCTTGGTATGATTAAGCGGTTCAGCAGAATGAAAAGACAGATGGATGGAAGGATGGATGGATGAAATAAAATATAAAAAGCTTGACTTTACGGCATGTAATTGGCTCTACTTGCTTTCATTTATGGAATATATATATATATATATATATATATTTTTTTTTTTATGGAAAACATTGTTTGTTGAATAAATTCTGAAGTAGAGGTTGTTGCTATCATCTGGCCACCATTTCTTGCTAGCTTCTGCACACATCACTAGAGACAAACTGGAAGAGATATCAGTGACTTGACATTAGCTATACTGACACCCTCTGGGATTTGAAGCCAAAGCACTTCTGGTGATCTGGCTCTCCATGCGATCTGGCTCCCTGCTGTCACAATTCCCCCATGGATTCTGCAAATCTGCCAACTCTTCTACCCAGCTCATCTCTTTCTCTCTCTTTTTTATTTTGTCGATTTAAAGTGCATCATTCTTTAAGAGTACAGAAGCTTAGTATTTCTTAGTAATACTCTTGGTTGTACAGTGTGTACAGTGGACAAACAATCAAAGAAAATTCTATTTAAAGGAATGAAACCAGAGGCACATCCATCACCTCACGCTGTTCTGTACACATATGCCACAAATAAAAATGAGCTATTTGGTGAGATGGAAATTATGAGACTTAATATTATGTATCGTGTGATGGATGTTCATGTATCTTGGTCATGAACACTCAATGAGCAGTTGCATTGGGGGATGTTGAGTACTACCAACCATGAGACCTGGTGGACAAAAGGTTTTGCAAGAAAATACAACCTGGTTGAGTAATGCCTGATATATTTTCAGGACATGTATTTTTTTTGCCCCAGTAACATATCATGTTGGGGAACCTTGGACAGGAGTGCAAATTTAAAGTCAGGGAAGTTGGATATGATGGAATTAAAAAAAAAAAAAAAAAAAGAACCCTGGACCTCCAGACACCCAACCTCAATCTTAGGTAGGAAAACTGAACTGGAACAAAGATGACACAATCTCTGAGCCTGGATTGAGAAATTTACAGACAGGGAGCCCAACCAGACATCGCTGCATATCTGCACCTTATGAGTAACCCAAGATGTAGGACTCCTACAGACCAGAAAAAGAAATGTGAAAGTTATGGAGACAGACAGCAGAAAGTATATAAAAATAGAGGATGAAGTACAGTTGCCTTCATGATTATTGGCACCTGTTTTACCGATTTAAAAAGAAAACGTTAGAAAAAAAAACACAGTTTGGTCAAGTAGCTTCATCTCACACAGAAGAATGAAAACAAATAAATAAATAAACACAACATTTAATTGATATCAACTTTCATTCATTCATTCATTTTCTGAACCGCTTAATCCTAATTAGGGTCATGGGGAGGCTGGCGCCCATCTCAGTCGACTCTGGGCGAAGCCAGGGTACACCCTGGACATCGCAGAGCCAACAGTCACACAACCATTCACACTCACACTCACACCAAGGGGAGATTCGGAACTGCAAATTAGCCTACTGTGCATGTTTTTTGGACTGTGGGAGGAAACCGGGGTACCCGGAGGAAACCCACGCAAGCACAGAGAGAACATGCAAACTCCACACAGAAACACCCGAGCTGGGACTCGAACCCAGGGCCTTCTTGCTGTGCGGCGGACCTGCTAACCGTGCCGCCCATCATCTCATAACATGATATCAACTTATTAAAAGAAAAGCAAATTCCCCATTAAGAAATAATTATTTTCTACTAAAACACGTGTCATAATTACTGGCACCCCTACAGGTCAAGAGACTGAGGTGGTCATGACAGAAGATTGGTTCTGGAGTCGACTAATCATTTTTGTGTTGATTGTGGCACATACTTCAGATCACTGTCCAGCTGAAAACATAGCCCAGTGCTAGTCTTCCACCAGAGGCAGCCGGATTGTAATTTAAAATATTCTTGTGTTTCAATGAGGTCCTTGTGCCATGTTTCCAGGCCCTTTAGACCAAAAAAAAAAAAATAATAATAAAAAAAAATTTAAAAATAACCAAAAAAAAACCAAAACAAACCAGCCTCGCACCATCACAGAACCTCCATTTTACAATTGGGAGGATGGTTTTCATTATTGCCATCCTTCTTTTAACTCAAGAGCAACTTGTTTATTGTCAAAAAGCTCTTTACTTGGATAAAAATAAAACAGAGAAGCCAGAGAGTTTTTACATGACTGAGCCTATTTCTATCACCTGCCCAAGGCCCACACGACCTGTTGCTGCTCCTGTACGCAATAATTTATCATTATGCAATCATGCATACTGAATAAACCAACATGTTAGACCACAAACCATGTTAAAAATCTTCTGAAATATGTATTTTTAAAAAACTTTACAAATAAGGAAGCTTCATAAACAAAAGAGGATCCTACTCTTCACACATTATTAGAAAACAAGCAGGGAAGCATACATAAAAAGTATATTGAATTTGAAGTATATTGAAGAGACATAGCATGAAAGGCAGGTAGAGGCAGATAAACAGACTGTGTGAATTCAATCCATATGTATTAGCACAGGATAAAACCAATTTGGCTCTTCCCCAGAAATCTGAGTCAGATCAAGAGCTTTATCGATCATCCCTACAGTCAGTATGTGCCTGGTCATATAAAACAGCTTTCAGTTGAATTTTATAGTAAAATTGGGTAATATGAGTAAAATAGGCATATTTTATTTACCTTTATTTATTTTTTAAAGAAAAAAAATATGTATATAGATTGTATTAAGCCAATAGCTGTCTAGAATTCATTCATTTTCTAAGCTGCCCAGTCCTAATGGCTGGGAGGCTGGTGCCCATCTCAACCAACTCTGGGCGAATGCCAGGTACACCCTGAACAGCTTGCCAGGTAATCGCAGGGCCAACACTCACACAACCCTTCAGACTCACACTCACACCTAGGGGCGATTTGGAACAGCCAATTACCCTACTGTGCATGTTTTTAAACTGTGGGAGGAAACTGGAGTAGACAGAAGAACCCATGCAAGCACATGGAGAACATGGTACTTAAAGAATGCACAGGGGGTTTTACCACCATATTTAACCTCTTGCTACTGCAGTGTATGGTTCCCACCTGCCTCAAGACAGCCACCATTGTTCCAGTGCCTAAGAAGAGCACAGTGAGCTGCCTGAATGACTATCGCTCAGTTGCCCAAATGTCACCAAATGTTTCAAGAGACTTGTCTTGTCTCACATTAAGGCTGCCATCCCTCTATCTTTTTATCTGTGACATGTAAACTAGCAACCAGCATCACCAGGCAGGCTCTTACATGCAACCCTCAGGGCAAACGATAAAGAGGACGGCCAAGAAACACCTGGCGACACGACTTTGAGGCTGATGCAAAAAAGATGGGTCATACCTGGAGATAACTGGAACGACTCACCCAAGACAGGGGACGCTGGAGGACTGCTGTTAAAGATCTATGCCTAAGGAGGGGTGGAAGGCCTGAGTAAGTAAGTACTTTGCCACAGTGGCATAGTGGTTAGCACATCCGCCTCACAGTAAGAAAGTCCTGGGTTCGAGTCCTGGGCTTGTACATTTCTGTGTGGAGTTTCCATGTTCTTTCCGTGTTGTGTAGGCTTCCTCTGCATACTCCTGTTTCCTCCCACAGTCCAAAGACATGCACATTAGGCTAAATGTCTGCCCCAAATTGCCCCTAGGTGTGAATGGTCATTTGTGTGTGTGTGTGTTGGCCCTGCAGCAGTCTGGCAAGTTGTTCAGGGTGTACTCTGCCTTCACCCAGTGAAGTGAGATGGGCACCAGCTTCCCCATGACCTTATTAGGATTTTATAGGAATAATAGGAAACAGTTTTGCAAATCAGTGAGTGAGTAAGAATTATTATTATTATTATTACTATTATTATTATTATTATAGTAGTAGTAGTAATGAGGAGTGCATTACAACACAACAAAAATCTGACAAAATCTATTTTATCTAAATTATATTTTATCTATCTATCTATCTAAATTTCCATTTAATTTTTTAAACTCCCTTTTTTTTTCTATAAGCGAATTATTCTGACTGAGGAATTTATGTGTGAACCTGATAAGAGGTTGAAAGGTTAAGAAGTTATCCTGTGGGAAGAAAGATAGCATGCTTTATTTTAATTAGTGAGTAAATTACATTAATGGGAGCAACCTGACATTGAAATTTACAAATGTCACTAGAGTCATTCCCTCACTGTTTTCCATTAACTGGTAAAAGTGTTTAATGAAGCAATCTTAAGTTACCCCTAAACGTAAATTACATTTTTAAAGAAAAAAAAAAACTTCAACGTGTTTAAGCAAGCACAGCATATCACATCTAATATATTAAGCAATATGGTCAGATATTTTTGGAGAAAAGTTTTTCTTTTTTTCCTTAAAGGTGAGAGTAAAATTCTCTGCAGAGCTTTAGTTTTACACCAGTAGTTCCACAAACAGCCGTTTTTTCGAAATTGCCACTTATTCAGTGTTAATCAAGTCCAATCACTCACTAACTTACTCATTTGCCAAAACGCTTAATCCCATCAGGGTCATAGGGAAGCTGGAGCTTCTCTCAGCTGACATTGGGAAAAGGCAGGGAACACCCTGAACAGTCACAGGGCAACACACGCACACACACAGTCAATCACACATAAGGTTAAGGGTTGCAGGGGAACCTTGAGCTAATCCCAGTTAGGGGCACTCAACCCTGAACCTGAACTTTACTGCAGAGCTAACACAGACACAAAGAACATTCACACTCACATTCACACTAAGGAACCAGTGGTTCAACAGCCAGAATCAGTTGGGCACCTCAGTTGGGTTAGGGTTAGGATTAGGGTTAGGGTTAGGGTTAGGTCTGTCAGACCAATGGGCTGTTGGAATATAGGGCTGTAACCATTCATACCCATGGAAAACTGAAAGTAGACCTGAATGACCTAATGTGCATGTCTTTGGACTATTGGAGGAAACCTGAGTACCCCGACTTGAGGAAACAGAAAAGATGCTATCTGTCTGTGCCGAGTTTTTGGTTTCTCCACTGTGTTGGCTAGTCTGGAAACATGGTGGAGCAAAATGGCAGGCTCAGTGGAAGAGCACCTGCACTCTATATAAATAGGTATGACGTTTTTTCTATTATCTAAAAAAACTCAGTGCTTTATAGTTCCTGGTAATGTTGTTTTTATAAAACCATAATTATGAATATGTACTCTACTCTATTTTTGCTAATAGAGCTCAGACATAATGCTGCACTTAATGGTAGCCCAACATACTTGGTCTGTTATTCCTCATTAACCATGCTATGCACAATGGGGGAGATTCGGTGGGGTTCCAAACCATGCTGAACCACCGATATACGATGGCTGTGTGGGTAAACAGCCTCAGCCTGGGGCAGTTTTAAAGGCCGTTTAAAATGACGGTGGTGTGACAAAACAGTTGTAAGCTTAGGTGAAAACAGTGTGAATAGGTTGTAGTGGACGCGGATCAGAAAGGTTGCGAAAGGTGACTGCACAGCAGCTACCAGGCAGCTAGATGGCCGTACACGGTTTTGAGAACCACCATGAAATTTCATACATTTTAAAGATCTCGCGGTTTATGGAGGTCAGTGCCGGGAGGACAGTGAACAATATCACAGCGTTGACAGAGTGTCACTGCAGTCTATCATGGTTTGGAAGTGTCGTCAAAACCTTCCTGTGTGAGGCCTGCTTTAGTACCTACAGTGGAGTTAATAGAAAAGTATACAAAGTGATAAGAATGAAAAATGTGACTGTTTTGGGAGTTCCAGATGATAGACACGCACGATTGTCTTCTCTTCTTGTGATTGCACTGTCTGACAGAGACACAGATGCACATTGTGCTCAAAATGTGACCAGTGACCACAGCACAAACCAAACATAATAATAATGTCTGCTGAGAGAGCATCAGGGTGAGTCGTGACTGAAGAAGACAGTGGTAAAAAAAGGACAGAGATGAAATATGTGTGTAGGAGAGAGAGAGGGAGAGAGAGAAAGGGAGAGAGAGAGAGAGAGAGAGAGAGAGAGCATCAAGTCTCTTGGTTAATGTCTGGTATCTTCCGCTGTCCCTCTTTTAATCACTTGGACACACCCCCCTGCATGCATGCAATTAATCACCTTGTGTCACCAGCCTAAAAAAGACTCTCCAAGAGCGTTAATTCTTAAACACACTCGATCCTTGGCTGTGACACTGCTCTCTGTTTCCCGCTCTGGTCCCTTGTATGTTATATTATATGATATTACATTAACGAAAGATGAAGCCGTTGTGATGCAACAGATGCAGGAGGCGCAGTGACAGTCGCTTAGTTATTTACAGGCGTGCCTCTACCCCTGCTGATCTGAATATTGCATCTCCACGGTAGCTTTATGTGGAGATGAGTACCTACGCTGGGTGAACAGTGATACGCAGTATGAGGACTGTCTCTTCATACGCACACAGAGACAGGGAAAGCTTATGCAGAGGAAGAGAAGAAGAAATTATGCTGGTGAGAGCAAGAAAAGATGCGAA
Organism: Neosilurus hyrtlii; assembly: GCA_028564935.1. Lineage (NCBI taxonomy): Eukaryota > Metazoa > Chordata > Actinopteri > Siluriformes > Plotosidae > Neosilurus > Neosilurus hyrtlii. The sequence continues at coordinate 4,189,137 of JAOUQZ010000012.1, read as the reverse complement.
CAAGTGATGGATGGAAGAAGATGCATTAGTAATTGTTTGCTTCCTAGTTGTTAGTTGTTACTTGGAGATAGATAATGAGGACGTGTTGCAGTCTGAATATTATATAAATATATATATATATGTATATATATTTATATATAAATATATCTTAATATAAATATATATATATATATATATATATATATATATATAT
>JAOUQZ010000012.1:4170129-4188844 GCA_028564935.1 Neosilurus hyrtlii | reverse complement strand
CCCAGTTAGCTGCACTGGGGGGACAGCAGTGACAACCCGCTGATAGTGGGGTTTGAACCCCCGACCTTGGGATCAGTAATCCAGCACCCTACCACCAGGCCACCACTGTCTAGGCTATGTAAAGCACTTCCCTATGCAACGGTCTATCTGACAGAGGGGCATATAAAGCTACAGCATTTTAAGAGAGAGAGAGAGAGAGAGAGAGAGAGAGGATGCTATTTAAATCTTCCATTCATTGAAATCCTTGCCCATCCCACCTTCAATCATTTGCTGAACTAGAGTCGCAGGGAAGCTGGAGCCAATCTCAGCTGACATTGAGTGAAGGCAGGGTACACCCTGAAAATCTTGCCAGACCATTGCAGGGACAACACACCCACACAGCCATTCACACCCACACTCACACTTAGGGTATATTTGGAACAGGCAGTTAGCATAAAGTGCTTGTCTTTGGACTGTAGGAGGAAACCGGAGTAACCAGAGGAAACCCAGGCAAGCACTGGTAGAGCATGCAAACTCCACACAGAAACGGCCCGGCACTGGACTCGAACCCAGGACCTGCTTGCTGTGAGGCGAACCTGCTAAGCAGTCTAAGGACGTTGCGAAGATTTTTTGATGCGCAACATCAAGCAGAAATGTTCAATTAAACCACCTAATCCTTAAAACGTCGCAAGGAGGCTGGTGCCCACCTCAGCCGACACTGGGCGAAGACAGGATACACCCTGAACAGCTTTCTTGACCATTGCCGGGCCGACACAAACGCAACCATTCACACTCACACCTAGGGGTGATTTGGAACAGCCAATTAGCCTATTGTGCATGCTTTTGGACTGTGGGAGGAAATTGGAGTACCCGGAGGAAACCCACACAAGCAGAGAGAGTACATGCAAACTTCACACAGAAACGCCCGAGCCCGGGAATCAAACCCAGGCCCTTCTTGCTGTGAGGTGGACATACTAATTATTATCATTATTATCATTATTATTATTATTATTTTTATTATTAATATTATTATAATAATAATAATAATAATTATTATTATTATTATTATCTAAGACAAAAAAATGTGTTTTTAGGTCCCTCATGGTGGGAGAGACATGGTATCAGACATTTTGCAAGGAGAACTAGAAAGAAAGAGAAAATTCCCACCACTGACACCCTTTGGAAACATGAGTGATGGAAAACATGCCCGGGGGTTTGATATAAAAAAAAGGGAAAGGATAAGTTCAAGAAAGGGAATAATTTATAAAGGTATAAAAAAGAAAGGTGGCTGCTAAAATAGCAAAGGAGTGACAAACATAGAAAAGGAGAAGAAAAATATACAGGAGAGGGACAAAATGAGAGAGAGAGACAGAGAGAGAGAGAGAGTGCCCGTTAGGATCAGCAAAACGCCGACAGCGACCCGTCACCTCCCTGCTGTTTCCATGAAAGCAGCTCAGTGAGCAGCTTGGAAAAGCATGCTTACACACATGTGCATGCCCATTCACACACACTCTCACACAAACATAATATAAGACAGACAATTGGACATTGCAAAAAAATGTATTTTATGAAAGTTAGAATGTTTAATTTCCAGGATCTTAAGTGATGTTCTTCCCCCTCATGAAATAATCGTTTTTGCGTAAGAAAAGCAGTTTTGGTTTTTAATATTTTTTCTTGCTTTGGTTTACTAAGATCTTGCAACTAATTTTGAGCTGAACAGGAACGAAGCTCATCGGAGGAACCAGATTTCCTCTCCTTATTTAAAGAATTAAACCATCTGTTCTTTTTTCATTTAATATTCTCGAAATAAAGGCAAAAATGCACAAATGCTACTTTTTTTTATAATAATGTAATAATTTATATAAATCACCTGATGAGTGGGCAACCACTAAACAGGCTTGTCGGGATGAAATTGTAGTACTGTTATTTTTTCCCACATACAATATATATATATATATGGACAATAGTTTATGGACACTTCACCATCAGACCCATAAGCAACTTCTTCCCAAAGTTGGTGCCACAAAGACAGAGTTGTGCAGAATATCTACGTCTGTCATTGGGTTATAATTTCCCTTCACTAGAACTAGGAGGCTCAGACCTGTTCCAGCTTGACCGATCCCCCTGCGCACACAGTGAGCTCCATGACGTCATGCCTTGCATAGGTTGGAGCGGGAGAACAGGAAGTCGCTCGTACAGAGCACTGACCTCAACCCCACTGAACATGTTTGGGATGAACTAGAATGCCAGTTGCCCCAGGCGTCCTCGACAGACATCAGTGCCTGACCTTAATAATGCACTTGTGGATGAATGATTACAAATTCATACAGCCGAAATACAAAATCTAGTGGAGAGTGTTCCCTGAAGAGAGAGATTTATTAATCATCAAGACACACATATGGGTCCATAAACTTTTATATATATTGTAACTAACAATCTGATTACTGTGTAAATACATTTATTTGCATGTTCTTGCATGAATTTTTCAGTTAGGATGATGTTGTTTCTGTGCACCCTGATGCTTGAATTATTAAGAGATAATGGCTTCTAATATTATTTTTATAATAATGCTTTTAGTGTCAGAGAGCCTCGTTCACTATGAAAAAGCACAAACAAACAGTTCGAATTTGTACTAAATAACAGCACAGAGAAACACAAGCCATTGCAACCCTTGGCCTCGGAGAAATGGTATACATTCCAGAAGGGATCAGGTCAAAAGCACTGAACTACTGGACTACACAAAATAGATCAAAATCCTAGAATTGACGTATTTTTAGGAACTGCTTTATTATTGTGAATCTCAAGCTTATACTCGTTTAAGACTCATTTAATCCCTGGCAAAGCTGATATTGAAAAAAGTAATAATAAAAGCTGGCACACATCATATACGCCTTTGCATATCAAAACATGCTATTGTTATTATGATCTTCTTCCTGAAGGAAAAAAGGAACAAAACATCCTCACACAAGAGGTGCCATTGTACTGTGAAGTCACACGTGACTCACATAGGCGATGCTGTACGCAAGAGAGTGTTTAGCGTATAGTCTATAGCATTAGATATTTTCCTTTGTAGTAGACGCTTTTATGTATATAATGATGTATGTAAATGTAATGTACAGTAGTATTATGTGTATTTGTGCTAGTTTTATTATTCAGAACTTTATTAGTTTATATCTGATTTGTTTGTTTAATATCTGTATAATGATATTATTGCCATTAACTTGCTTTATATGAACTGAGGGATTCATATCCTATTCTAACGATTTTTCACGAGAATGAAACAGCAGTCATGTCAAGCAGGCTAATACAAACTATCAAACGGATTTTAGCAGAGTGCAATTTCAAAAATGTAAGTAAAAACCACCTGATGATGAAAATATACATATTTTCAGTGTAACAGGAGAGTTTGGAAGGATTTTCTTTCATTTTGATTTAATCTTGCCAATCCACCTTTCGCTAGGGAAGTTAAAAGGAACCAGAGATCCAAGAGGAAACCCTTGTGAACATGGGAAAACATGAGAAAATCTGCACACCTGGATATCCATACAACTGTCCTAGTATGCGACAGCAGTTTAATGTTTAAAATGCTGGTGCGAAGACAAGTCAACAGTATCAGAATGTGATCTTTATGTGGCATGGTTGTTGGTGCTAGATGGGTAACAGAAACTGCTGATCCTCTGGGATTTTCATAGATAACAGTTCCCAGCATTTACACAGAATGGACAGAAGCCACAGAAATACTTTCCAGTGACTGGCAGTTCTTCAGGCAGAAATGTCTTTTTGACAAGAGGCCCCAGAGCAGAATAGCCTGACTGATTCAATGTATAATAACTCAAATATTCACTCTTTACACCTGGCGAGCTGTCCAGGATGTACTCTGCCCTCACCCAAAGTCGGCTGACATGGGCACCAGCCGCCCCGCGACGCTAATTAGGATTAAGCGGTTCAGAAAATAAATGAATGAATCACTCTTTACAACTTTGGTGTGCTGAAAAGCATCTCAGAATGCACAACACATCAATCCTTATTTGGAGGAACAGGAATCTGTACCCAGAACAAGAATTTATTGTTTCACTGGACAGCCTCACCACAACCAGGTGGCTGGAAATCAGGAAAACGTTACCAGGTCTTTATCCAAGCTTGAATATAATACTGTTTACTGGTTAACTGTGATGGCAAACCTGGAACCCAAATACTCTGTATCACCAGTGGTTTGTGGACACCTCATTAACCAACTTTTATGCTTTTTAAACATTCGATTTCTCCTGCTCAGACAACACGGATGGTACATAGTAGGGTCAGGTTCCAGTATTGATTTAAGGGGAGGAGCCTTCACCCTCTCTGCATTCCCTCAAGTTCTCCCAGTCAAACCTTTGAAAACCATTTTTTCCACAGACCTACACAAGGGAACTGTTATCTCTTACAGGAAGCCTATTTCAGCCGATACTTGGCGAGGGCAGAGTACACCCTGACCAGCTCACCAGACCATCGCAGGGCCAATACACACAACCATTCACACCCACATCCAATCCTATAGGCAATTTGGAACAGCCAATTAGTCTAGTGCATGTCTTTGGATGAAAACTGGAGACCCCCAGGCACTTTCATGCTGAAACATATTTGGGTATTAGGTTTCCTTCCACACCTTCCATCTGATATGATCTGTACTGCTTAGAAGCTGGAGCCAACCCCAGCTAAGGTTAAGTAACCATTTATACTCATATGCACATTCATCCATTTTACGAACCGCTTTACCCTACTAGGTTGGCAGGGGCAAAACCTGGGCAAAAGCGGGGTACACGCTGAACAGCTCACCAGTCCATCGCGGAGCCAACACTCACATGCACACAACCATTCATACACTCACTCCCACCTAGCCAGTTGGTCTAATGTGCATGTCTTTGGGCTGTTGAAGGAAAATGTAGTGCCCAGAGGAAACCCGTGCAAGCATGGGAGAAGATGCAAACTCCACACCGTAATGCCATCGCCAAAGCCCGGACGTTCATGCTCTCAGGGAGATGTGCTAACCATTACACCACCACGCCACATCTCATGCACATACATAGGCATTTAAGAGTGGATTATGGGAGGGAAGCCAAGCAAGCACTGAACGAACATGCTAACTGTGCACAGAAAGGCCCCAGTTACACACCAGGTTTGAACCCAAAACCTTCTTGAATTGAGGCAAGAACACGAACCACTACGCCACCATATAAGGCACATAATCGGCTTGTCCCTGGCACCTGGGTAATGCTAATTTATATCCCCTTTTACATAAAGTTTAACTATGCTGCTAATCTAAGATGCTCAGAAACTTTTGATTGGCAGTGTGTCCCAAGCCAGCAGCTAACAGATGGATAGGGTGCTGATGGAATGCAAAACGCAGAGCAGTAATGAAACAGCAGAGCACCCTGATGGGTTCCTCCTCTCCTTTATTCTACCCTACCGAATCCCTTGTTTCCCTTCATCTATATCTCCAGAATCACTGTGTAAAAAGCCTGGCCCCTTATCTCAGCTCCAACCCTGCACACCTGCGGTGCTGATGAGGGGAATCTTTCTGCTCCACTTCCTCCTGTATCGCCTCCATCCATCACTTCATCAAACACACACACACACACACACACACACACACACACACACACCGACTTTTTCTCACATATCACAATGATAATACAAGATGTCTCATCGCCTTTCTTCAATGTATAATTACTGCAAAGAATTATTTATAGACCCGAATACGACTTCTGAATAACATTAAAGAAATTTCTTCGATTCATCATAGCAGAGTGGCTGCGCTAATGTGCCCTCATCAGCTCATCCTGCTGAGGGTATTTTTTTACACAGCCATGCCTCTACCATTTCAAAGGACACGGCAAAGTGGATTGGTCTCCCTGTACTGAGGAACGAATCATCACTGTAATATTCTGAAAATAAGTAAAGTTGTACATAATGTAAAATGCCTCAGAGCTACTTTCAAGCCCGATCCCTCCGGTACCTTATCAGTATGACTACGTGTCTTTGGATTATCAGAGTAAACCTGTAGTACCTGAAGGAAACCCATGAAAGCACGGGGAAAATATGCAAACTCCACATAGAAACACCCGAACCCAGGACTTCCTTGCTGTGAGGTGGACATGCTAACCACTACACCAACATATTCATTTATTCATTCATTTCTGAATCCTAATTAAGGTCGCGGGGAGGCTGGTGCCCATCTCAGCCGTCTTTGTGCAATGGCAGAGTACACCCTGGACAGCTCGCTAGTCCATGGCAGGGCAGAAACACACTGACGGCAATGCAGCCTACTCTTTACAAATGACAGCGATGGTTCTTTTACATGCCTCTCACCTATGTCATGCCACAGACAGTGAGAGACATGGCTTGCCTTTGAGAACCCACTTAGCTGCACTGGGGGGACAGCAGTGACACCCCAGTGACAGTGGGGCTTGAACCCCTGACCTTGGGATCAGTTATCCAGCACCCTACCACTGGGCCACCCTCAGTGGTAGCAGAAACCACTGGAAATAGTCAAAGGAGTAGCGGAAACCAGCAAAAACAGAATGCTTCTGGCCCAGTACAGCCTCCATTGTACCTATAATGCAATGCCATGGCGCTTCCACCACCACTGCCTGGGGGTAATATTGTTTTTTTTTGTTTGTTTGTTTGTTTGTTTTTTCTGCTATGACCTCTGAGCCAAACACGCTACCTTGAATAATCAAAACCTTTACACACCGGGAAAAAATCCACAAGAGCTAATAAAAGGCAGTACTCACATTTCGTCAAGAGTGCAGTGCAGAAAACTGTTCACACTGTGTGTATGTTCGTGTTTGCATGTACGTATATGTAGTAAAGGATATGGGCTGGCCACTAGGCGGATGCACCAGCTGCGCGGACATGTCGTCTGTTTCAAGCAGAAGAAAACTACAGGTGCTAGCTCCGGATAAGGTACAACCACGGCATTAAGCTCACTGCTTGCATCATCTTCCACTTCCTGCTCCACAGATCCTGCCTCTTCTTGCTCCAGATGCCCCACCTCTTCATCGATTGCTGCCTCCCATCCAGGAGATGGAACAGTCTCTGGACTGGAATCAGCTCCGCTGGGCCTGATTGGCATGCCCACCCCTGTGGGACGCTCCTCCTCAGTCATCATGGCAGTTGAACCCTATGCTGTTGGATAGGGTTGGGAACAGAGAATAGAAATTGTTAGTAAATTTTACTTGAACCAAATGTCTTAGCTCACCCATAAATACAGCCTTTGTCTTAGCATATACACAATAAAGCTTCACTCATTTTGATGCGGTTATTTTCCAGACCCAGAGCCTGCAGCAGTCCAGAAAATGAATCCCTGCTTTGGAGTTTGGTTCAGCTGGACCACAGCATAGGCAAGATACACCCTGAACAGCTCGCCAGACCTCTACAAGGCAACACACAGCCACCCACACTCAAACTGACACCTAGGAAATATTTGGAACAGCCAGTTAACCTACTGCGTATGTTTTTGGACTGTCGAAAGAAACCAGAGTACCTAGAGGAAACACACGCATCCATGGGTAGAACATGCAAACTGCACACAGAAATGCTTGAGCCCAGGAGACAGACCTGCTAAGTACTATATCACCATGCCACTCATTTTCCCATCCTTAACGACTGTAAATCGCACTCACTGACTCCGAACCGCTTAGTCCTACTAGGGTTGCAGGGAGGCTGGAGCCTATCTCAGCTGACTCAGGACTTTATCTCAAAATTCCATGCTGCGTAAAATTTGGGTGATTTATTATATAAGGATAAAACTCAGCAAATAGAAGCACCTTGAGCCTAAAATTTTGCAAACTTGACTGCACTAATATCACAAAAAAGATTACAGGCAAGCCATAGACCAGCACCTGAAGGAAACCCAAACAAACAAGTGCATGCAAGAGCAAGCAAACACCACACAGCGCTTCATCTCTGCAACCCTATAGGATTATGTGGTTCAGCAAATGAGTGCATGAATGAATGAATGATTAGCTTTATGCCTATATCTTATGCTCCTAATATAGAGAGTTAGTTTGCCATAAGTTTTTCTTATGTAGAGCATGACAATCTTGCGTCCTTGAAAATTTTAAGTTGCTAACATCAGTCGTTTTGTGGAAATGGATTTATATGTTGTGCTTAAATGGCAGTTTTATAATCATTTTACATTCGATTTATTCGTATTTCATGCTAAACCTACTATACTAATAACTATTATAGTGACACAAAACCTGTACTAAATGTTGGACAGGGATTTTATCCTAAAATTACTAATGGCAGTGTTTCTGTTACAACGCTGTAGTGTCCGTAACCATGTCAAATTCATGTTGCAATATCTTTAAAATTTTGCATCTCGAAAATGAATAGTACGCTTTTTCTGTATTATGCTATTCTGTGAAATCTGAATAAGACAAATTTCATTGGCATGACACTTAAGATCCTTGAAAATTTGAAAATAGCAAAAGTTCAGTAAGAGGCAGTGGTGGCCCAGTGGTAGGGTGCTGGATTACTGATCCCAAGGTCAGTGGTTCAGGCCCCTCTATCAATGGGTTATCGCTGTCTGTGGGGAGAGGCATGTAAAAGAACCATTCTTGATTTTCGTCAAGAGTAGGCTGCATTTCCGTCAGCGTGTTTCTGCCCTGCGATGGCCTGGCGAGCTGTCAGAGTCGTCTGGGATGGGCACCAGCCTCCCCGCAAGAAAATGAAAGAATGAATGAATGAATGAAAAGTTCAATGAAATTATTAAATGAATTGTGTTTCTCTTCATCTCAATAATACTGCGTAATTCTTTACCATTGGTTCAAGCTTGGATGATGCAATGTTGCATCATTCATTAGGCTGCAGAAAGTAAGCATTATAAAAACCAGTATCATATAATCCTACCTGAAAATTAAATTTTTCACTTAGACACTTTTCAGCACAAATACTGTGTTTTAGCCGTTAACAAAAAGCATGAATGGTTTGTTGTGTCAAAACTTGTATGTATGGTTTAATAAAGTTGCTTATGTTGGTGCCTAGTGAACAGGGTTGGTAGAGAATATTTACAAACCTTTTGTGAAGTTGCAATGCGTTAAATTACTGTTGCCAATTGTATGTTCTTGGGTGCGTTCTGCAACAATGCTTCTGAATTGTTGTGTTCTGTAGCTCGGCTGTACAGCTGAATTATCTGCTATTGTGCTCCATGCAACAGGGTTTTTTTTTTCTTTCTTTCTTTTTTTCCTTTATTCCTTCCTTCTTTCTTTCTTTTTTTTTTTCAGCGGGAATATATTAAGCTCCACTTCAGTGGACACAGCAGATCAGGCTCAATGCCTGCATTTATTCTTATCTAAAACGGTGAATTTGAGCGATATAAACAGGCCTGTGAGTTTATTTCACGCTGTAATTCAACAATCCTGATAAACTTTAAACCTGAGAGATGTTTCTGCAGTTTTTCAAAAACCTTACCTTCCTGTTTCTTGTTTTGAGTTCAGGTTCATTGTTGGTCAGAGTTAGACGTAGACGAATCATTATAAGTTAATAATAAAGACAATTTCTTTCTTGTTTGGTCTTTATTGATTATATAAACTACATCTTATTTGCAACTGAGTCGCATCCGCTAACCGGCTCAAGCGTTTCTGGGTACTCCGGTTTCCTCCTACAGCCCAAAGACATGTACATTAGGCTAATTGGCTATTCCAGATTGCCCCTAGGTGTAAGTGTGAGTGTAAATGGTTGTGTTTGTTGCCCTGTGATAGTCTGGTGCACTGTTCATATATTTTATTCATTGATTGAAATGGAATTAAATAAATAAATAAATGTATTTAAAAAAATAGGAGTAGGAGTTAGCATCATCTAGAGTCTGAACATGAACAGACATGAATCTGGCCCCTGGTGGAACACCGCTAAGCGCTCTGTCATAATAATCACTCAGGAAGACATTTCGAACTCCTGCTTCTTTATTTTGTAGTGTCACCCAAAAAAAAATTATGATGACAACATAGAAATTTATGATGACAACCTAAATGCATACTTACATGAAAGATGTAATAATTACCATTCATTACACTGGCAAAATATGCTTAGTATCCTTACAACATTACTGGTTTAAACTGTGGCCTGTTTTCTTATGTTTAAGGCAGAAGAAGAAGACTGGGTTTGATTCCTGGGTTCAGGGCATTTTTGTGTGGAGTTTGCATATTTTCCCTGTGCTTGCATGGGTTTCTTCCGGGTACTCCGGTTTCCTCCTACAGTCCAAAAACATGCACAGTAGGCTAATTGGCTGTTCCAAATCACCCCTAGGTGTGAGAGTGAGTGTAAGAGGTTGTGTTTGTGTTGCCCTGGCGAACTGTCCAATGTGTATCCCACCCTCGCCCAGAGTCGGCTGAGAAGAGCGCCAGCTTCCCTACGACACTAATAAATTAAGCAGCTTAGAAAACGAATGAATGAATGAATGAATGAATGAATGAATGAATGAATTATCCTGTCTTGACAAAAGCTAAAAAAATAAATCTACAGTTTACGCTAGAAAAAAATCAGCCCCAGCATTGCTTCTTCATACCATGCGATGTTTTGTTTTTTCCTTGCACCCAGTGATGGTGCTGTTCTGTTCGGTTTGACGAAATTCCACTTTATTTATCCACTTTTCAAGCAAAGAAGCTGGTATGGCTGCCAAAAATGAAATCTTACACTGAAGCCTTTTTATCTGTGAAAACCATACTAGTCCATTTATGCCAGCCACCTCTAGCAAAACCAGGAATAATGTATAATAAGATGCAGCAAATAAATGAATTCTTAAGGCTGGAATCCTGTGGGGAGTGGCGCACTAAAGCCAAAGAGTGTTTGCTTAAAGCTTACAGACCTACACTAAGGGCCTTTTAATCTCTTTACATTAATTCCACACTTTTTTTAATGATAAACCTTTATGTGTGTGTAGGCACAAGATACTGTAAACCAGCTCCAACCCTGGCACGACTAGCTTAGCTTTGCATTAGTGTTTTCCCGGAGGCCATGGAGACTATGCCTAAAGCTAACTAAATCTGCTTAATGCTAACATGCAATATGTAAGAGTTATAATAATTGCTTTGTAAGACAAACACACACACACACACATACCACTAAGGTCTAGAGAGACTCGATGATCTCACGTCCCTCACTACCCCTTGACAGGCAGCCTAGACTTCAAGTCCCAGCCAGTGAGAATTGAGACATAGCCATCTGCTATCTGTTGTTAAAAGCTTCATCATGGCACATGGCACAGTTAAAGGCCTCAGCTGCTCAGACACTGCTGTTAATATTTGCGGACGCCTCCACACTGGACCTTGGTCTTATCGTCCATTCAGCTGAGCCAACTTTAGGGATTAACTACAAAGCGTACGCCACCTAGGATTACGAGGAATTTCTCACTGTTTGCTTAATTTGCCTGCATGTCCTGATTAACATTCCAATTCTGATTGGTCAGTGCTTTGCTGCGTTTTTTTTTAATGATTCCAATGGATGATAATGGTGTTTACCCTTCCTGTAATGAAGCTGACAAAACACACATATTTTTAAGCATATGGTAGTTACCAAATGCATCATAATCTCATGAATATGACAAACACTCATAAGGATAGACCTCAAAAATGACTCACATGTTTGCATTCTCAGAAATCACATCAGTGCTGGTGGTAATATTGACAAAACTACTTTCTGATTTGAGAAATCTGCATTTTAATGATTGACAAAGTCTGAAAATGTAATCTACAGGTTAAAAACATCCTTAACCTTAAAAGATCTGTGCTGATGAAGAGTCAACCATTTGTTATTTCTCTATTATATAAAATCTTTATTTAAAAATGAATAAGCAAGAGCACACAATGAGGGCAAACCTCCACCAAGTACAGCGATCCTCCATATGGAGTAAAAATGTCCTGTCTCACAATGTTAACGAATCATTAAAAAATTTGTTCCTGTATACATAATGCGCAAATAACAAAAAGAAACTAGCAACCCCCTGCTGGATCTGCTGTAACACAACACTTTTAAAACAATCCACTTATCTCACATTGTTAAAAAATCCTTCACAAAATTTCCTGCTTCCAGAATTTGATCCGGATCATCTCCAAAATCTAAAGAAACCTTCCTTGTCCAAAGCCCGACCTGTAGTAGACATTTCATGAAAATCTGCACATAATGTGATAAACAAACACACAAAATGCCAGTAAAACACAACCCCGTTGGTGCAGCTAAAGAATATTAATGCCTTGCTGGGCATTCTACCTCCCTCCACACCAACCCTTGAATGGGGCTGTGTCCACATCTCTGTACTGGATACTGCTTGTATGCTAACCGATGGAAAAGTAATAATTAGTATGAAGTCCATGAAATTTAAGAATTGTTTAGTACTATAAAATTTCCAGTATACAACCGAAGCAGACTTTGCTGGGTACTGCTTCCCATGATGCAACACATTGATTTCCAGCTTGAAATTTTTTTCAAAAAACACGGCCGGCAGTAGAAGTGTCTTCGACCTCAGCTCTGAGAATAAATGTTAAATAAATATTTAATCAAATAGTTGCATATTTCAGTGCAAAATCGCTCAACCAATAGCGAATGCTAGCGAAATACAGTAGCTATCCAATGTAACGGAATGGCATTGCTTTCTAGTTGAGTCAAATGACGATTTGTACATGATATATTAGCAAGGCAACTCGCTACAATTCTAGCATGCCACCAGCCCCACGTGATGGTGATGTAAACTGTAATAACGTGATGAGACTGATGTACTAGACTTGTACACTCGAACACTCTATGGAAGATGCCTTCAACTGAATACTATACTGTTTATTAGGGTGGGGAGAAGTGTGCAGTACACAGTGTATACTGGGCCAGTATTCAATGTGTCGTACACCATTAAGGAGTTCCAAACTCAGCCTGGGAGTCTGCAAAGCTGGGCTCATTTACCAAATATATTTTCAGCAAGCTAAAGGACTTTTTTGACAGGTCAGTATTAAAAAAAAAAGCTTTTTTGGGATGAAAATAAATAAATAAACGTTTTCCTAACCAGCTAAAGGTCAAAACCGTCAGATATCCCTCTCCTTGTTGGGACTTGTGGTCTCCACAGAGATATAAATACATTACAAATTGTTCCAGAATGTTCCTCATATGCCAAAATGCTTTCCCTTGCGGTTCGCAGGATTTGTCCAATAGCAGCTTAAGTCACAGTGACATTTTGCGTGAAAAGGATTCTGCCATGCACACACATTCACTTTTATTTTTCGTACATTGCTGAATTTGTTCACCAATATTCTCACACCTGGGCGCCAGCCTCCTCCCGACCCTGATTAGGATTAAGCGGTTCAGAAAATGAATAAATGAGTATTCTCACACCTCAACTTTTTTTTTTAAAGCAGGTACTTTTTCACTTTACACTCTGCCTAATCTGATGCAATCCTCGGGGTACTCCACTTTCCTCCCACAGTCCTAAGATATGCATGTTAGGATGTTCTGAATTGCCCTTAGGTGTGAGTGTGTATTGCCCTGTGTTGGTCTGGCGAGCTGTTCATGGTGTATCTCATCTTCATCTAGGGGCGGCTGAGATAGGCTCCAGCCTCTTCGTGAGTATAGTAGGGTTACGCGGTTTGGCAAATGAATAAATGACATAATGTGTATTTTTTTCATTGACTCAAATGGCGCGTCATGGTGGCGCAGTGATTAGCACATTCACCTCGTAGCAAGAAGGTCCTGGGTTCGGTTCTCAGGTTCGAAGTGTTCCTATGTTCTCCGCATGCTTGCGAGGGTTTCCTCTGGATACTCCGGTTTTCTTCCGCAGTTCAAAAACATTCACTGATTGGCTGTTCCAAATTGCCCCTAGGTGTGAGTGTGAGAGTGAATGGTTGTATGTGTGTTGGCCCTGCAATGGCCTGGCGGGCTGTTCAAGGTGTACCCCATCCTTCACCCAGAGTTGGTTGGCCCCTGTGACGCTAATCAGGATTAAGTAGCTTAGAAAATGAATGAATGATTCAAACAGAATTAATAAAATGTATAAAATGATTTTCCTCGTTAAAGGATTAAGCTTTTTGGCAAATGAGAGAGTGTGTGAGTGAGTCGGAGTAACCTTATGTTGATTTTACCTGTATATTGTGCTTCTCTAAAGAACAGCATTACTGTTAAGGGGGTTGGGGGGGTTGTTTGGGGTTTGATGACTGTAAGCACCTACCATATTAGATCGCTCATCTGCTATTCCATATCCAGCCTATCGGATCAAGATTGCATCAAGTGTTCAATGTCTCCTAAGCAAAAGTGACACTTTCATTAAAAGCTGAAATTAATCAAGCGAGCACGTGACAGGTCTAATCTCATTACAGCTACACCGTTAGCCAATCAGGCGCAGAGGATGCAGCAATGTCAGCAGGAAGTCTTGCTGCCTTAATTTACCTGTAGCAGAAATTAGATTTGGATTTCATGAGCAGTGGGGACAAGCTGACAGGTTCACACACATGCACACACACACACACACACACACACACACACACACACACACACACACGTGCCACAGTCAGTTGTTGGTTCAGCAGGCGGGTGCATCCAGCGGCAATCACAACCATTCACATTGCTCATTTACACTCATCCTCCCATGATCCCCCCATCAGTCAGTCAAATTTACAGTGTATTTACAGTGAGGTGTTTGAATTGCAAAAAAATAAAATAAATAAAAAAATGGAAATGGAAGTTAGTTCCTGAGTATGAGCACAAAATTAAGTGGTAGTGATACCACTATCACTCACAGAGACACTAGCCAATCAGGGGCACCTGTGAGTTTGGGCATGCATAACAAGGTGGATAGCATTTTTTTACTGTTTGTTACAACACCTAGTAGTGTAGCTGCTGGCTACGTAACGGAAGGGAGGGCCCACCACTGACCCCACTGCCCATGTCAGTGATGCTGGTGCCATTTGAGGTTTTTTATTTGGTAAGACATCTATGCAATTGAGGAAAAATAAAAATTTGATAATTCGTGGGTTTTTTTGTTGTTGTTTTTTTCTTTTTTATGAAATCACCTATTTTTGTTCACACATTGATGCATTGATGCAAAATTATAAAAAAAAAAGATGGGTGACTTTTAGTTATTTGCCCCACCATTTAATCCTAGTAGCCTCATGGAGATACTGGAGCCCATCATAGCCAACTTTGGGTGAAAATGGTGTACATCCTAAACAGCTCGCCACTCCATCACAGGGCTAACAAACACACAATTATCTACACTCACATCTACGGGCAATTTGGAACAGTTAATTACCCTAATGTATGTGCATGTCTATGGACTGTGGGATGAAACCTGAGGACCCGGAGGAAACCTGAGTAAGCACAAGGTGAGCATGCACACTCCACAGAGAAACACCCTTGCCGAGCCTGGAACCCGAACCCAGGGGATTCTTGCTGTGAGGTAGGCATGCTAATCACAACGCCACCATGCCGAAGGAAAGTTTTTTTTCTTTTGACAAAAGTTTCAATTATGTGTGTTGACTTCAAGGGATACGGTTCGACAGTAAATTTTTAGCTCTATGTGTTATCATGTATAATTTACCCAGGCACCTAATCATGTCATCTATTATGCCCCTTTCTCACCAGCGCAACTTGGCCTGCGGGAGCTCGCAGAACCGCTTCCGCAGAACACCGCAGAACAACATGTGATTGTCATCATGTGTCCCGCACGACAATTTTTCCACCGAAAAGACCGAAAATGTGTCACAATGACAACGTGACACCACCGCCAGCATCATATGACCACCGTGAACAGTGTGTGAATATCGACAAGCACCGTTGGTACCGTACGATGCTCACGGTGATCATACCCTTTTTTCCGCCATATAAAAGCCTGTGAATCTTCAACTCAGCTATTGATGCAGAATCATGCCTTTGAAGGGAAGAGGACGAGGACGAGGGGGTGGGGGACTGTTTTCCACATCTACACCGCAGGATGTTCCTCCTCGAGGTACCGCGGGTATCCGCGTGAGAAAGTGCTATTAGGCTGTTGTTTGGTTTTAATACCATTCAGCCCTTGACATCTTGTGATTGCACTGTTTTTCAAAATACGAACCCAGACCTTCCTGCACTTTACTTCACATAGAATGACGGTGTAATGTGCTAAAAATATGCCACCATGAATTTAGATAACCATCCAATCTTAAAGCTTAAATGAGCCAATATTCAGAAAGTTCCCGTGTTTGCTGTGTATGAATAGGATTACTCCATCTCACCGATACTGCCTGTTTGCTGTGCTGGTGTGGCTAGACTGCAGTCTGTACATCCTGTATAACACACACACGTACACAAAGGTGAAGCTGAATCACAGGGAGTGTATAATAACCAATGGGTTGTGCTGATAAGTGAGTCTGCCCTGCAGTCCCAGCTACAAATCCTCTTATTGTCACACGCTCTCACATAGACACACACACACACACACACACACACACACACTGTTCACATACTGATCCCATCACATTCCTCTGCATTCACAAGCAGGAACTAAGGGGCAGATAGAGCCGGAGAGAAAGTCGGGGGTAAAGATAAAGTGGAGAACAAGTTATCGCTGCTTTGATATTAAAAACCACTCACACCAGGTGAAAAGAAGAAACATCTGGGCTGTGAGAAACCGTGGAGGGCTAACCCTGCGCTCACACTAGTGAGAGTCATTGATGTCAGATGTAATTAATATTGTTGTGGGTGTTTGTTTATTGGTTTTTTTTTGTTTGCTATTTATCCCCAATGAGAGATCATAGTATAAATAGATATAAACACCCGCTATAATAAATGACACACTGATCAGTTTGTGGGGCAGTGGTGGCCTGGTGGTAAGGTGCTGGATTACTGATCCCAAGGTCCGGGGTTCAAGCCCCACTATCACCAGGTTGTCACTGCTGTCCCCCCAGTGCAGCTAACTGGGTTATCAAAGGCCGGCCATGTCTCTCACTGTCTGTGGTGAGACGCATGTAAAGAACCACTGCTGACTTTCATAAAGAGGAGGCTGCATTGGGTTGCCGTCAGCATGCTTCTGTCGAGATGGCCTGTCGAGCTGTCCAGGGTGTACTCTGCCCTCGCCAAGAGTCAGCTGAGATGGGCGCCAGCCTCCCCGCGACCCTAATTAGGATTAAGCGGTTCAGAAGATGAACCATGAACTGAGCAGTTTGTTTGATTTACGTTACATGCTAGGTTCACTGGCACATTAACAAAGCAAACTATCACTATCTATGTTTACTCACCAGGTTTTTTTTTTTTCTGCTTTGTTTTTTGAGTGTGAATTTATAAATAGGGACAAATTGCGTCCAGAAACTAACATTCTGACTGAGGAACTGAGCAAATGTCAGATCACACTCTGATAGTTTTTTTTTTATGGTTAGAAGATCCAATTTCCAAATAATGACTATGTCACGTTCATGAACTTTAGTGTTTGAGTGGAATACCATGGAATATGACAAACTCCTGGATACTGTACCTGTTCCCATGACAACCGTTTCTCCACTATAACTTTGCACCGCACTAGAAAACTAATTCATTTCCTATGAAAAGAAAGACAAATAGCATTGTTCTATATACACATAAAGTTCAGTGACAGGGAAGTAATTAATTATCTCCTGTAACACATAGAACATTGAACATGTATATTTTCATTTTCAGGTTATTTTTACTTACATGTTTAAAGTTGCGATCTGCTAAAAACTGTTTCATTGTATGCATTAGCCAGTTTGAAAAGGCTGCCGTTTCACTCTCGCGAGTGCACGGAATTACCAGAATAGGACGTGAATCTCCTAGTTCATATAAGGCAAGATACTGGCAAAAATAACAGTATACAGATATTAAACTGCAAATCAGATATAAACCAGTGAACTTCATACATGCTTTTGTCTACATACATCAAACAAGTGAGCCACCGTACTTATAAAAGCAAGAATACCATGCCATGTATTCATATGCAAATTAGATTTTTGTGGAAACACGAGATGATCACATGACTTTTTGCTACTTTTCACATTACAGTGCGCGGCCATGGGCAGTTTGACTCTTTACTCAAAAAAAAAAAAAAATGGAGGGTGGGGTAGGGGGTTAATAAAACACGATTTAATAGAAACAGACATAAACTATGCATGCAAGCTTTTATTAAGTTTGGGATAATTTCCTTTAAAGTACACAATCAACACCATTCAAGAGTTCAAATAAAAATTTTTGTACCGTCCATTACTGAACCTGTCCTCCTGTCCGTCGTTTCCTAAGTATATTTAATAAAAAGAAATAGCCCTGCAAAGTGGGCAAAAGCCCTCAGCCTGTTGCAGCTTTTTTGGATATCAGACTGCAACAATAATCAATAGGCTTGTGTAGTTACCCAGTCCCAAAACCCACATCAAAAATGGTGATAAGCGGGTAGTTTTTTTTTTTTGTTTTTCATTTTTTGTTTTTTTTTTAGTTAGTGTGCAGAATGCAACTGTAGATCGACAGATGGATGGACAGACAGACGGACATCGCTTGTGACGATGCCCACTGGCCTGAAGGGTTAAATATAGCTGAGCTTTGTATTGAAATTATTCAATATTGAAGCACGGGCGGCACGGTGGCGCAGTGGTTAGCACGTCCGCCTCACAGCAAGAAGGTTCCCAGCTCGGGCGTTTCTGTGTGGAGTTTGCATGCTCTCCCTTTGCTTGTGTGGGTTTCCTCCGGGTACTCCAGTTTCCTCCCACAGTCCAAAAACATGCACAGTAGGCTAATTGGCTGT
>JAOUQZ010000012.1:4125926-4142487 GCA_028564935.1 Neosilurus hyrtlii | reverse complement strand
TTCGGCCGCTTGTATCCGCGATCTTATCCTTTCGGTCATTACCCAAAGTTCATGACCATAGGTGAGGGTAGGAGCGTGGATCGACTGGTAAATTGAGAGCTTCACCTTTCGACTCAGCTCCCTCTTTACCACGACGGTCCGTAAAGGAAACCCATGCAAGCAAAACCCACACAGAAAAGCCCAGGATTCAAGCCCAGGACCTTCTTGCTGTGAGGCAGGCATATATGCTAATATGCTAATAGGCGTCAAAGGAAAAACGCATCTTTAATTTTTCCGCCACTTGAAGCTTCTTAGTCCGACAGGAAAGGCTTTTGTTTTGTCTCAATAACTTTTGCTCACTCTGGTTCGACTATGAATATGAACAGCTGTATACAGCTGTTTACTTTGCTTCAATTAATTACCGCAGCTTAAATACTCTTTGTGGCAACCTCCAACGTGCCACTCCTTTATTTACAGCGTTTAGTAAATTGGATGAAAACAAAAAGCAAAAAGCTTGAACACACTCACATCCCCGAGCATACTTAACAAGTACACATCTTTATTCATCCACGCGGTTCAGTCCATCCAGTGCCAAATTATCACTTCCATTTTCATGTAAGGACAGGC
The DNA here is from genome assembly GCA_028564935.1 of Neosilurus hyrtlii. NCBI lineage: Eukaryota > Metazoa > Chordata > Actinopteri > Siluriformes > Plotosidae > Neosilurus > Neosilurus hyrtlii. The sequence goes on along the minus strand of JAOUQZ010000012.1, from coordinate 4,141,881 downwards.
TTGGATTGTGCTTAGTTATTTCATTATGTTTCCTCTCTCTCTCTCTCTCTCTCTCTCTCTCTTTCTATTCACGTAAACCCCAGTTTGCTTGTACGGTGAGTCAGAGCTGGATAATTGCAGTCATCAGTAAGTAAATTACATGACACAGTTCATTCACTGGATGCCTGTCATCTGCGCAGGCTCTCCTAGTGAGACGCTGTTCTTGCACGACCCTGTGTTGACAATACAACAGATGATGACAAAAAGCCACCCAGCAAGTGAGTTAACGTGACCCGACAGCAACAGTTCCAGCTCATGGCTCCTGTCAAACGATGTCTTCGTTTCGACTATAACACACAGCTGAAATTAAAGAAAGAAAGAATTAGGTAAATAAATGAAATATGTAACGTATGAGGGGCAGCACTGTGGAGTAGTGGCTAACACATCCGCCTCACAGCATGAAGGACATGGGTTCGAGTACTGGCCTCGGCAAAGGCGTTTCTGTATGGAGTTTGCATGTTCTCCTCATGCTTGCACGAGTTTCCTCTGGGTACTCCAGTTTCCTCCTACAGTCCAATGACATGCATGTAGAGGCAATTTGGAACAGTCAATTAGCCTAGAGTGTGTGTGTGTGTGTGTGTGTGTGTGTGTGTGTGTGTGTGTGGTAGCCCTGCGATGGTGTGGTGAGTTGTTCCCCCCACCTTCACCCAGTGCTGGCTGAGATAGGCTTCAGCCCCCCCTCCCCTCCCCCCAGATTTAATGAATGGCAGCATACCTTCTCCAAGTTTTTTTTTCCAAGCTCTGATTGAATTACCAGCCAACAACAGTCATTACTTAACACTTAAGATCTGCGTACTGAGAAACACAACATCACATAAATCATTTTCTTTTAATTTGCGCTAATTCAGTCCTAAAGGATTAGCGGTTCAGATCGTATGCACATAGGACCTGTACAGATCCATGTTCTTGTTTCAACCAATTAGTAACGCACCTGATTCACAATCTCACTCGTTAATGATGATAACTGGTGCTTGCACAGTTGAGTCAAGTATGCAGTCCTTGAGGAACAAATGGCTTTTAAGTGGGTGAGACTTGGGATTGCTGCAGCAGAGGAATGTGAGACCCCGAGGCACCCTCAGGAATGCTAAGAGCGAAATGCGTGAAGCGAGAAAAGGATGCGCGAGAAAAGTCAACCGGGAGAGTGAAGGAGGTAGAATGTATGAAGTGGAGAAACAGATGTGTGATGTCCTCTGGGATTGAAGTGTACTCTTCAAAGGCAGAAATTTACATTACGCCCTTTTAAACCTAAAGATGAGCTAGTGTTTTCATTTTTTGCAAGTCTGGAAAGTAGTGCGAGACCTTGTAGTTCACTTGCGAATGCTAACCACAGAAGGAAGATGTCCTCGGGGACGGCTCAGTGATGTGTCCTCAGGTACAACACTGACAGCTCATCTACACCAGCATGGCCTATAGGATCAAGTAGAAACCCAATTAACGTTTCCATGGAGTCTTTATACTGTAATATAAAATAAAATTATTTTAAAGGGAAAAAGAATTCTGGAATGCATTTTGCCTCTGTACTAAGCATAAATTGTTAACAGCTATCTCAGGAACATCATAAAAATCATTGTTTTATTTATATGTAATGTGTGTTTTGTATTATTTTCATAGCCTCTTTATTATTTTCATTTTCCTCTGGGCATGAAAACACAAGATTTTCATCATGGCCTAAGGTTTATCTCTGTCCATCCTGTTGTGCCTCCCAGGGCACGGAGCTTCCCATTGTCAACAAGCAACTAATCAAGAGCAGAGTATGCACAGAGAGCAGAAGGATGATAAATAGGAGGAGGAAGCCAAACAGTTGGTTCAGAGCTGAGGTGGGGAAGCAGTTTCATGAAGAATTGTGCATTTCTTTGTCTTTGTTTGTTTGGGATTTTTTTGGATTAGATATCATACTTTAATCCTTCACTGGTGTATGAAATGAAATTTAAAGGTCTGGAAATGGGTACAGTGCAAAAACTGGTGTCTTAGCAAGTGAAAATATGTTCAAAATGATCCGACTATTTTTTTTTTTCCAATAATAAGAATATAATTCACCAACTACAAGAATAATTAAAACTATTTCTACAGTAGATATTTGGTAAATTTTTTATATTCCTATAACTAGAAAAATTTAACCATATTCAATATACACTGCCCGGCCAAAAAAAATAAAAGTCACACACGTGAATATGTTGTTGTTCTGCCTTTATCCTTGCTTACAGATAATCACATAATCGACATGCCTTTGTTTCAACATACCAAAGCAACATAACATTTATTTCCTTCCAGTGTCGGGTTCGTTTATCACCAACGTCTTGAATCGATGAGGGAAAAACTGAACCACTCCACAAAGTCTTCTCCAGCACATCCTGAAAACTTCCAATAGGGTTAAGGTCAGGACTCTGGGCTGCCGATACATATGTGAAAATGATTCCTCTTCCACTCGCTCATTATTTGAGTCCCCGTTTTACATCAGGAAAGTCCATTGATGTATCAGTTAATTCAATACATTCAGCTCATCAACTAACTCCATTTATTGCCACATTAATGTTGCTGAGCCTCGACAGGACCAACTGGAGCAACAATGCCATGAAGATTACATGCTGTGATCAAGGCTAAAGGCACTCCATGAAAATATCAGAGTGTGCAACTTTTATTTTGGCCAGGCAGTGTATTTGACCTTTAACAACTGATTATGGTTCAAATTAGCTAAAACTCTGTGAAAAAACTACAAATTTAAACAAATCCAGCATTTTCCCCTCTTTCTTTTTTACCCTAAAAAATAAACATAGCATCTCAATGCTAGCACAAGACAATGAGCCTTCTATATTGATGACAAGTGGCGAGAAAATTTACCGACATTTGTTGTCTATATTATTTTATCCCAGTTTACAGACTGTCTGAAAAGTTTTTCTTTGCAACCGTTATTTAATTACCAGAAACCAGAAAATCTTTGCCAGATATTAGGAGAAAAAAAAGTGATTTCACCCAATACTGATACCTGCGAAGACAATCTTTATGTCATTTGTAGGGCTGACATATTGAACGCTGTACACAGAATTTTCTGTGGCGGTTCTTGTGTTATAAGTAATTATTCCCCCTTAATAAAATGTACTCACTCTCACTCATTTGCTGAACCACTTACTCCTACTAGACTTACCGGGAGGTTGGTGCCTATCTCAGCCAACACTGGGCAAATGCGTGGTACACCCCAAACAGCTCGCCAGACCATCGCAGGGCAACACATACACAATCATTCACATGCACTCACTTCCGGGGGCAATTTGAAACAGCCAGTTAGCCTAATGTGCATGTCTTTGCTCAGGAAAGCAACGCAAGCAATCACAGGAAGAACATGCAAATGGCTGTATATTACAGAAACGCTCAAGTCCGGGAATCAATCCCAGGACATTCTTACAGTGAGTTAGACATGCACTACGCCACCGTGCTGCCTAATAACCTAAATATTCAAGTTAAACTTGATTCCATCCACATTATCAGACCCCTTCCTGTGCCAGCTTGTCCAAGCTGATGCCTATAATCTAAGCAGGATAATTACTCAGACCCCCTCCAGTAACGGTATCCAAGACCTGCTTTGTAGTCACCCCATGGTATCTGAACACCCCCCCGCCACCCCTACTGTCTTGCTGTAGCTTGCCCTGCTTTACCAGAGCTTGCATAAATTACCTGCTGCTTGGACGTTAATCCATCACTATTAAAAACACATCGAGAGGCTATGAGATTAGGCTCTAACAGAGCACACACAGGTTAAAAAAAGTGATCATTAACTAGTGATAGACTGCTCTCATTACACAACTCAAGTTACGCCCCTTCCCTGAGATATAATCAGCTGGGTCTAAAAATGGAAACAGCACCTGCTGGGAAGCCAACAAGCCTCCAAGAGCATTATAAAAAAAAAAAATCCCACTAACTTCTCCTATCTGATTACAACTTGTATTGTATGCTTTCTCCTGCTATCTAGATTTGACACGCTTCACATGTATAAGTGCAGCCCCATTGATCCAGTCACGCTGATAAGAATCCACTACCTATCTCAAAGCACCAGACTCATTCATCATCAGTCGTACTGCTAACACAGTGCTAGCCGTGTGAACGTGCTGCAGACCAACTGTGCAAATGAACTGACCCCCAAACAAGCATATTTCAGCCATAAATATTAGCTTATGGCATTTCGTCTTTCCTTCTGCAAGCAACATGTGCCAGACGAAAGACACTTCTCCTTTGAGAATGATGAAAAGAGGCGCCATTACTTTTAACAGTGCTGGCAAAGGAAAAAGCACACTATGTAGCTCTCCAAAAATATCAGCCCGCATAACACATAGCACGACAAATAAAAGTACTTATTTAAAAAAAAAAGACAGAGAGAGAGAGAGAGTGCAAGCTAATAGATGGAGAAGAGAGAGAAATTCATATTATTAAAGTTTTAAGCTGCAATAATATCACCAAGCAACACTTCGACAAGTACAAATACACACAACAAAAGAACGCACATTTCAGGGCTCTCCAACTGTTTACTGTTGGCTATTGCCAGATTCTGTCTCTCCCTCACACTGCCATTTCACTGGCTCATGCTTTCCATACACACAAATCACGTCTTTTTCATTTCCTTATGTTGATGTCAACACTAAGCAGCGATGAGTTGGATTGAGCACCTGATAAAGAGATAGGCAGTTATCATTGATCTGCGATGCCCTGGAGAGCTGTCCAGGGTGCCCTCGCCCAGAGGTGGCTGAGATGGGCGCCAGCCTCCCCGCGGCCCTAATTAGGATCAAGCGGTTCAGAAAATGAATGAATGAGTTGTCATTGATACTGTAATATTAAATCAAACTACCTTTCTCATTGGGTGATACGCAGCCAGAAAGACATTACTCATCCATTTGCAATGGCTTGCATAGATATTATACAACCCCAATTCCCAATCGCTGTGTAAAATGTAAATAAGAACAGAATACAATGATTTGCAAATCTCGTGAGCCAAAATATATCGAATGCTTAAAGTCAAAGATTTTTTCAAATAAACATTTTTTTAAATATTAGAGATTTTTTTAATTTCATGGCACAAGACATTTAAAAAAAAGTTGAACATGGCAACAAAAGGCTGGAAAGGTCAGTAGTACTAAAAGAGAACATATTTTGTGCATATGTAATACAGCACAAAACTGGTCATTTTATCCCGTGGATTACTAGCGGGAACTGTGGGAATTAGCAGCTCAGCAGTCGTTTTTCCCTGAAAGTGATGTCAACATGTTGGGCCGGGTTGACGTTTTTTTGTGTAGACAGAGCGAGGTCAGATTCTAGTGACTCTGAGCACAAGAGATGAGTGTGATGGTAAATCCACAATGGTTTATGCAGCTGACCTTTTGCTAACTCGGTTTTTCTGTCGTCCGCTGGTTTAGGAAAACAAAAGAAATGTTTTTCGTGATTTCTGCGCATGTTGTTTGTGCAGCTCAGCACTGGCCAATAATGTGTTATGCTACACGGGTCAGTGACGTAGCCCAGCCAATCCAACAAATTCTCGTCATTACCAGGCTGGAACAGCCACTGAGGAAAGCAGCATGTCTCTGACCATAGAGTCTTAACACTCCCACACACTTTGAAAACAGGCATGGACTGATGTTGCCAGGAGGAATCGCTGATGTTATACATGATCACTGTAAATAGTTAGTAACACTAATTTACCACAGGTACACTTGGAAAGAAGCAGAAGGCAGAAGGAAGATTTTGCCATCTTTTTTGATGAATTAGCAACAAGACTTTTAGCAGAGGTTTAGCAGAAGTTCTTCAATCTGCAACGACTTGTGTCAACAAATTGCGGAACAATTTTAGAATAATGCTCCTCAGTGTAAAGTTGACTTTGAATATTTCATCATCTACAGTACATAATATCATCAAAAGATTCCAGGAATCTGGAGAAATCGTTGCTTACAAGGGAAAAGACCGAAAATTAACATCGGATGCCCATTATCTCCAGGACTTCAGTTGACACTGCATTAAAAACAGGCATGATTCTCTCATGGAAATCACTGCACAGGCTCAGGAACACTTCCAGAAATCACTGTGCCTTTTGGAGTTCAGCATGAGGTATACTATCATTTCTTTCTTATATTCTAAAGCTCTTCATTTATAAGGGATGCAAAAGGGCTGGAGCTCATCCCAACTGATGCTGGAAGAAGAACAGCCCACCAGGATCATCACAGGGCCAACACACAAACAATCATTGAAACGCACATTCATAGCTAGGGGCAGCCGGAAATATCCACTTAGCTGAATCTGTACGTCTTAGGACTGTGAAAGAAAACTTGAACACTCGTGCAAGCATGGGTAAAATATGGAAATTCTACACAGAAATGCCCTTCCTGAGCACAGGACTCGAACCCAGGACCTTTTTGCTGTGAGGCGGAAGTGCCAACCATGATGTCACAGTACTACCCATGAGGCATGATAAGCCTTTTAAAACTTTCATAAAACTCTCACTGCAGCTTTCACCCTCACTCGTTCCCTACTATGGATGCAGGGAGACTGAAGCCTGTCTCAGCCGACACTGGGCGAAAGTGGGGTATACCATGAACAGCCTGTCAGACCATTGTGTGGCCCATACACACAACCATTCACACTCACACCTAGGGGCAAACTGGAAACGCTAATTAGCCTAATATGCATGTCTGTGCATGTCTTTGGACTGTGGGAGGAAACTGGAGTACCCAGAGGAAACCCACACAAGCACAGGGAGAAAATGCAAACTCCATACAGACATGCCCGGGGCTCGAACCTTGCGTGAGATGGATGTGCTAACCACTATTCCAACGTGCTGCTCGTGTTTATATCCAGATCATGAGAATGATGTCATTATGATGAAAGTAAATGACTTCCCACGATATTATTTGAATACTTTAAAATGAAATATTTCAAGATTTTTGCTTGGAGTTGGGTGATATATTGTGTTTAGAAATGTTTTAGGATTGTTTTTCTTCTAAGGTGGCATCTTAGGCAACATTTACGTTAGCACTGGGTCAAGGTACTGGTGAATTTCGAAAGTCGCTCCCCTTGTTAGCACAGAATACACTAGAACATCAAATAGATCAAATTAGCAACATGCTGGCTTTACACTAGGGCAGCATGATGGTGTAGTGGTTAGCATGTCTGCCCCACAGCAAAAAGGTCCTGGGTTCGATTCCTGGGCTCAGGCATCTATGTGAGCAGTTTGCATGTCCTCCCTGTGCTTGTGTAAGTTTCCTCTGGGTACTCTAGTTTCCTCCAACAATCCAGTGACATGCATAATAGGCTACTTGGCTTTTCCAAATTGCCTCGATGTGTGTGAATGGTTGTCTGTTGCCTTGCAATGGCCTGGCAAGTTGTTCAGGGTGTACCTTGCCTTCGCCCAGTGTTGGCTGAGATAGGCACAGCCGGAAGTCAGGTGTTCTGACTTTTTGTGCAATAGAAGCTCTTAGGTGGGATCGGCCTTCAGTCCGCAATATGTCTAAGGCACCCATGATTCTCTCACTAGTTCACTGGCCGTCCTTCCTCAGACCACTTTTGGTTACCACTGTATAACAGGATCACCCCACAAGACCTCCAGATTTGGAGACGAATAGACCCGGTCGTTTGCCCTTCACAATGTGTCCTTTGTGAAAGTCCTTCTTTACGCCTGTTCATTTTTTTCTTGCTTCCAACACATCAACTTTGAGAGCTGACTTCATTTTTTTTGGCCTGTACAGCCCACTGCTTGGCATGAGCTACTTACAAGATAATAAATGTTATTAAATCACCTGTCAGTAGTCATAATGGCTGATCCATCCATCTTGACCCATTAGATAGATGTCCCATGGATAACATCTTCACTTCTCCAGTGTCAAGTTGGTATCAGTACTCCTCCATGCCTATGTAAAGTGAGTCCCATCGCTACAGTGTCACATGCAGTGTTTTATCACATCAGATGCAGTCTGAAAGGTCAAATCAAAGTGGAATTTGATTAAGCCGACTGATGCGCGATGCCCAAGATAGCACTGCCTCTAGATAAAGCGACACGGCTCCCGACACAGTCGAGCGTTTTGCGGCTCATCATCAGTAAGCAGCCTAAGAATATGAATACTCATTTACTCTTTTCACAATGCAGCGCCTCGAGCCGTTGCCCATTCCAGCTCTAGCTGGCACAAACACTGACGCTGTGTGAACTGAAAAGAAGAAAAGGAGAGCTACTGCCAGTGGGTGAGCAAAAGTGGAGCTAAACACACATCCACCCCCACAGACCCGCACACATACACCCATGAATCCATGCTCCTCTGTCTTAGTAAATGTAGAGACATGTTCATTAGGGGACATGCCAAGATCCGAGACAAATACATGCATTTGGGTCTGAATGGTAGGGTGCTTTCATGCCTATTAGTCTGAATTAGAGCAAAATCAATACTTTAATGACTTAAATACCACACTGAGGGGTAAAACCACAAGGGGTCCATTTAAATAAACTAAACAGTATATACAGTATGTGAAAGCACCTTTAAATTAATTTTACAGGCACATTTTTGTTTATTAACCCATTAAATTCCCAATCAGGGAAAAAAAGCCCAGTGATTTAAGGGTCCAGTGTGTATGATCTAGAGCAGGAATGTCCAATTCAACCTAGCCACACCTTCCACCTGTTTCAATCACTGATCTAAAAAAAAAAACAGACTAGATTGCATATTAGTGTTTCAATTTTGAAGCCAGGTGGCAGCCATTTTGGTGAGACCACCTTGCTTTAAGACAGGGGTGTCCAATGTTATCCACAAAGGGCCGGTGTGGGTGCAGGTTTTCCCTTCAACCAAGCAGTAGCTAAACCTTCCACCTGTTTTAATCACTGATCTCACAAAAAAAAAGACTAGATTGCACATAGTGTTATAATTTTGAAGCCGGGTGGCAACCATATGTACATTTCATATTAAAACCTCTTTTGTGTGTGTGTGTGTGTGTGTGTGTGTGTGTGTGTGTGTGTGTGTGTGTGTGTGTGTGTGTGAGTGCCAAATTTCAGCTATGCATAGATTTATTTTCTTAATTATTTACAAATATCAGTAAAATTATTGGTAAAGTTATAAGATTTTAAGGTATTCTGACCAACAGTATAATTTTCAGGGTTTTCGAGCTGTGTTGGCTTTCAACAGCTCCATTTTAAGATCTTAAAGCAAGGTGGTCTCACCATCATGGCTGCCACCTGGCTTCAAAACTGAAACACTCACATGCAATGTAGTCTATTCTTTTTGAGATCAGTGAATAAAACAGGTGGTAGATGTAGCTACCGCTTGGTTGAAATGAAAACTTGCACCAACACCGGCCCTTTGGGGGTAAGGTTGGACACCCCTGCTTTAAGATCTCAAAATGGAGCTGTTGAAGGCCATCAGCACAAAAACCTCGAAAATGTTACTGCTGACTGTCAGAATACCTTAATTCACAGGTATGCTTTCTGCTGCATTTATTGAGCTTAATGAGTCCTTTTTCCTATATAGGGGCGGGTCTTCTTTCACATGATGCTCAGTCATATTTCTACAGTATTCTCTAGGGAATGTTTTCTGTGTGTCTAGGAAGCATGATACTGGAAAGAAGATAAACAAGAAGAAAGGAAGACACTGGAAGAAAAGGGTAGTGGGATGTTTGGTGGTGGTGGTGGTGAGGCAGCACGGTGGTGTAGTGGGTAGCACATTTGCATCACAATGAGAACATCCTTGGTTTGAGTCCTGGGCCTTGCGAGTGAATTTCAGTGTGGAGTTTGCATGTTCTTCCTGTGCTTGCGTGGGTTTCCTCCAGGTACTCCGTTTTCTCTGACAGTCCAAAAACATGCACGTTAGGATAACTGGTGGTTCCAAACTGCCCCTAGGTGTGATTATGAATGGTTATGTGTGTGTGTGTGTGTTGGCCCTGCGATGTTCTGGCAAGCTGTTCAGGGTGACTTTGCTCATTTTTTTTTCTGTATGGTCGCGATGTTTGTCTACATCACAGTAGTCTCCTGTTGAGCATGACACACCGGCCATGAAAAATCCCCTCATTCTCAATCAAATACCACACACTGACTCCCAAATCTGTCTTACACACATGAGAAGATTAGCTCACAGTGGATTTCTGGATTGCTCGGGATCCAATTAAGATCCATAAAGGAACATAAATGAAGCAGAAATACAAATCTGTGATGGTGTGTATGGAAAGGACTATTTTTGTGGGGACTATCCAAATGTCCTCACAAAGTCAACGCTACCATGTATTCATATATTTGTGTGGACATTTGGTACCTACCTAGACACAGAAACACCACACACACATGCTGGAGCCTATTTCAGCTGACACTGGGTGAAGATGGGGTAAACCCCAACTCGCCAGGCCATGGCTCACACCCAACTATTCACACTCACACCTAGGGGCAATTTGGAACAGCCAGTTAGCCTAATGTGCTTGTCTTTGGACCGTTGGAGGAAACTAGAGTAGCCAGTGGAAACCCATGCAAGCACAGGGAGAACGTGCAACCATGTGGACATTTAAGGTGCTAAACAGCGACAAAATTACACCCCTAATTCATTCACAAAAGTCTAGCAAGATAGAACACACACACACACATCCCCACACACTGAAAATACACCAGCCTTTTAATTGCAGAGTGAAATCACTGCCTGAGCAACAAAGCTGAAGACAAACTAGCAAAAACATACAGATCAGGGATGTTGACCTCGTGTTAGAACCTTCTACCTTCAGTCCTTCCTTCAACCGCGGGTTTATGTGCACGATCGATTGAGGGATTGACGCCTGTCTGAACAGCTTATCCCCTGAGATAAGCTTATGTTATTAAGTAAACACACACACACACATTAATCGTTAAGGACCGGAGAGGACAGCACAGCAACAACACTTTCTACAAAATATGAATAGAATCAGACCACAATGTTCTGACTTTATTATATGTCCATCTTAATGGTTGCCATGATACAACAGGAACCCCCGTTGCTTTCTAGCTCTTTCTACGTGCTTCCACAAGACACGCTTCCATCTAATATGGTTGTTTGTATTTTCTAACATTAGCATGTGTCCTTCAAGAAAACAAAGTGTGAGAAAATGAGAGCGAAAAACCACGATGATAAATGAAGCGCTGTCGGCTGTTCGCGATGCTCGATGATGGGAAGGCTGGCGTTGATTTGAGATGATGTGCTGCATATGTTGGTGTTTTAGCTAGAGGTGCTTATCTTGTTTTACAGCCATTAAAGCAGTCATTTGGTCAAAAATAAAATGTCCATCCATCTGGTTTCTTTCACTCATCCAAGGTAAGTGATCTGGGAGGCAAACCCAGGCATCCCTTTCTCCAGTGACACTCTCCAGCTCCTCTTGGTGGATCCCAGGCCACACAAGATATATAATCCCTTAAGCAAGTTCTGGGTCTGCCCCGGGGCCCTCCCTTCAGTTGGACGTACCTGGAACACCAGTCACCAAAAAGGGGAGGCAACCATGAAGCATCCTAATCAAACGCCCGAACCACCTCAACTGACTCCTTTCGATGTGAAGGAGCAGTGGCACTCACTCTCACTCATCAGCAAACTTGATCTGACGTCAGCTGTTAGCGATATTGCCTTTAATATAATAAGTCAATATAATGATGCTGGAATTTTCCGAGTATTAACGCCAGCTGTGTTTAAGAGATCAGTCAGTTTCATGTCAGTTTTTGCCTCTTGGAATGTTTTCCTTTAGATCTGCAGGTTAAAATCCCAGGACACGCAGAAAAAGCCACTGCTGGGTCCATGAGCAAGACCCGAACCTGCTTACCTATGCACTTGGATTGAATTCTGCCTCACTTTCCCAACGAATAAAATGTCAAATGTAAATTAGTATCTGAGTGTGACTGGTTACTACAGGAATCTGGGCTTGTAACTGAGTGCTGCAAATCTCTTCGATAACATTTCTATTCTTCTGGGAGGAAGGTATTGGTGTGTGTGTGTGTGTGTGTGTGTGTGTGTGTGTGTTTTCCTGAATTGTACAAAAACAATTTGAGAAAAGTTAGGATTGAAACATGATGGGACGTCAGAACGATCCTTCCCCTACAGTAGCGTGTCTTATTGTGGTTTATTCCACAGGTATGTGGACATAGGCACTGCCTACAACTGAGATCACCATTCACTTTTTCACTTTTTCATTTAATTTCTGTTCTTAAGTAGTTATCGGGTTGCTGTCTTAGCCGCAGGGTGGCACGGTGGCGTAGTGGCTAGCACATCCATCTCACAGCTAGTATGTTCTGGGTTTGAGTCTTGGGCTCGGCAACATCTTCTTTGTGTGAACTTTTTTTCATGTTTCAAGATTCCTTGCTTGAATGGGTTTCCTCTGGGTACTCTGGTTTCCTCCCACAGTCCAAAGACATACACAATAGGCTAATTGGCTGTTCCAAATTGCCCCTGAGTGGTAGTGTGAATGATTGTATGTGTGTTGGCCCTGTGATGGCCTGCTTTCGCCCAGTGTCGGCTGACATAGGCTCCAGCCTCCCCGCAACCCTAATAAGAGAGAGTGAATATTTCAGCTATTTAGTTGGAGCCATGTTCTCTGGGAAAATCAATAGCTGTATTGGAAAACTCTTTCACTGCCTATGTCAGTCAATATTGGGTGAAAGTGGGGTAGGCTCGCCAGACCAGCACAGGGCCAACACACACACACACACACACACACACACTCAAAACCATTCACGCTCACATTCACATAAACACTAACGGGCAATTTGGAACAGCCAATTAGCCTAATGTGCATGTGGGAGAAAACCTGAGTTTCCAGAGGAAACCCATGTAAGATTAGGGAGAGCATGCCAACTACACACAGAAACCCTCGGAATCGAACCCAGGACCTTCCTGCAGTGATGCGGACATGCTAAATACTATGCCACCATGCTGCCCTAACGCAGGCTAAATAAATGAAGATGGAGCGTTAGTCATGATGATTCATCCATCGATTATTTACACTGCTTATCCATCAGGGTCGTGTGGGAGCTGAACCCAATCTGAAGCCAAGCTGGAGGTCTTGTGGCCAATCTGTTATCTGCCGCTTGATATTATATAATAAAAAAAGTCAGATGAATACCAAAATGCTCGTTAGTGGATCCATATTGGAGTTTGATCTATGCAAACCTTCCAGATTGTGTTTCCCAGGTCCCGTGTTGAGTGCAGCCTACAGCGTTACATAATCAGCCACTTTCACAAGCTTGTCATTGGATGACATTGTTATGACAGATGATGCAGCCTTGCATTTACAGGAGGGAGAAAGAAAAAAAAGTTCTCCAGTCTTCTTGTCTCATTATAAAAGTCCCTTCCTTTTCTTTTAGAAAAGCTTTTTTTTTTATTTTATTTATTGTTATCCCTGCCTGGACGGGTAGCTGCTCTAATTATTCCCCTGGCTGCAGACACCACTGCTGCTAATTAAGCTAAATTAGCTGCACAACTAGAACTGTTGTTCTGGATTCATGCATCACTGTGTGCCCCCCAACTGATTTGCTGAATTGGCTGTTATTGAGGACCATGGTGCATTTTTGGCTCATGGTGACTATAAACGGTACAGTATGGGTATCCAGGTACAGATCATTAAGCTATTACTGTGACGGAGTATGCTAGGACCTGTCCAAAATAGAAAAGGTTTTGTCATGGTGGCGTAGTGGTTAGCACGTCTGCTTCACAGCAAGACGGCCTGGGTTCGAATCCCGGGCTCGGGGCATTTCTGTGTGGAGTTTGCATGCTCTCCTCGTGCTCCCGTGGGTTTCCTCCAGGAACTCCGGTTTCCTCCCACTGTCCAAAAACATGCACAGTAGGCGAATTGGCTGTTCCAAATCGCCCCTAGGTGTGAGAGTGAGTGTGAATGGTTGTATGCATGTTGGCTTTACGATGGCCTGGCAAGCTGTCCTAGCTGTACCCTGCCTTCGCTTAGAGTCGGCTGAGATAGGCTCCATCCTTCCTGCAACCCAATGGTGGACACCCTCACTGCTGGTGTTCCTGTAAAAAGGTCTGCAGCTGGTTACACCAGGCTTATGGGTTTTAGCATACGCTATTCGAGTGTTACCTTGTTCAGGTCTTCCTATATCCTGTCTAGTTATTATAACTGGCAGCACAGTGATGTAGTGGTTAGCAGGTCCACCTCACAGCAAGAAGGTCTTGGTTTTGAGGGCGATTCTGTATGGAGCGTGCATGTTCTCCCTGTGCTTTTGTTGGTTTCCTCTGAGTACTCCAGTTTTCTCCTACAGTCTCCTAAAGTAGGCTAATTCCAAATTGCCCCTGGATCTGAGTGTGAATGTGAAATGGTATGTGTGTTTTGGACCTAAAAGGGACTGGCGAGCTGTCCAGGGTGTTGACTCCCTGTGACCCTAGTAGGATTAAGCAGGTCGGAAAATGATCCGGTCCTAAATTTCAGTTGGTTCACTGTAGGCTGTTGGTTTACCAATAAACAGAAATGAGAAATAAACTGGTTCCTTGGTACAGCTAACAAAAAGCAACCAGGCAGTCTAGCTCACTGGTTTAAATGTGTGTGTAGCGTCCCTTTTGTACCCATGTGTGGGATTTAGGTCAGGGTCACATGGCTAGGTTATCTGACCCGTGGATTAAACTGCCATAAGAGATGGCGGCTGAGCTTTTTAAAAATTTATAAGTGAGCAAATACGCCCAGCAACATGTCCCAAATGAACACATCTATCATAAATAGCATAAAGTCGGCGGCTTTTTTTTTCTTTTTTCATTTCTGCTGCTGCTCCGCGAACCCAGAGGTTTTAGCCTTCTCCGCTACACAAAGGAGGAATTTAGTGTAGAGCGTGGTGGCAGGGTATAAAAGAATGATGGGGATTTGTGGAATGCGTGTAGTCATTTTAGTGCGCAAACGATTTTTTCCACCAGTACTCAAGACCCTTCACATGGTATAACTCGGCTTTTAGGAATTTGGCAGAGACCATACAGAGTTAAGGCTTTACTGTCGGCTTTAATTGCTTAATATTACACTTTGCAGTTTATACAGTAATCCAGAATTTCTCTTTTTTATATGGACAGAAAAGCAGCACTGCTCAGTTAGATCGGGGTCAACATTAGTGCTAACATCAACAAATTTATATACCGTAGTTTAACACCTGCAGTAAAGATTTTTAGATCGAAACATTTTAGGCGAGAGCAGGGTACACGCTGGACAGCTCGCCAGACCATTGCCGGGCCGGCGCACACAACAATTCACACTTACTCTCACACCTAGAGGTGATCTGAAACAGACAACTAGCCTAATGTGCATGTTTTTGGGCTGTGGGATGAAACCAGAGTACTCAGAGGAAACCCATGCAAGCACAGGGAGAACACGCAAACTCCAATCGAACCCAGGCCTTCTTGGTGTAAGGCAGACATGCTAACCACTACGCCACCGTTCCGCCATCATCATCATCATCATCATCATTATTATTAAAATCATTTAATTATTGTATGTATTTTTTAAAAATTATTTCATTTATTTATTTATTTATTGAGAGCCTTTTGGTGACACGTTGGCGCAGTGGACAGCACATTCGCCTCACAACAAGAAGCTTCTATGTGGAGTTTGCATGTCCTTCCTAAAAACCCCTCACACGCATAGAGAGAATATATACAATCCCCAAAGAGACACTGTCTCTGAGCCCGGGATTTGAGCCCAGGACCTTTCTGCTGTGAGGTGGATGTGGAAACCCCTATGCCACTGTGCCAGGCTAATAATGCTGTTGTAGTATGGAAAAGAAAAACACTTGTTTAAACAAAAATCATAAATAAGATTCCTTATCCTGTTGTCTTGTGTAATACATGTTTCTGGTAGTCACCATAGTAATAGGGAGTTTGTGCACCATTTTTATTGCTATACTGTGTGTGTGTATATATATATATATATATATATATATATATGTGTGTGTGTGTGTGTGTGTGTGTGTGTGTGTGTG